>VZTB01000138.1:470260-529767 GCA_013397245.1 Thryothorus ludovicianus
AATGAATGATCTTTCAGCTCCTTTCCAACCCAACATATTCTATGAAGCATTTGCTACCCTCTGATTTTCAGAAACTGCAAAATATTTTTTAAATGTTAGATTGTTTTGATTTTTTTATAACAAGAGTAAACAAGTCAGTTGATTAAACATCCCAGTTTATACTGATAAAATTATCTAACAATCCCTCTGCAAAAAAACTATACATGTAATTTAATCTTCTAAAAATCAATTAGGTATCTAGTAAAGTGCAGTACAGCTTCAAGGGATATTTTAAGTCTTTTTGACCATAAAAAATAATTCTGTTAAAGGACATCCTGAAGCACTATTTGGGGCTTTGTTGCAAGAGCAAGCAACAGTGGATAATAAAATGTTCTAAAGGAAAACAACATTTTTTATAGGATTACAGGGCATTAAGATAGATGAGAACTCAGAAAACTCTCATGTTTCTCTCTCTGTTAGTGCTGTGGCAGGTTTTAACTCAAACTTCAGCTTGCCAGGCACAAGGAAGGATACAATCTCACACAATGTCAAATAAAATACCATTAAACTTCTAAGCACTCATGATTTGGTATCAGCAAGCAGTTAGCACATTGAATGGAATAATTTATTTACAGAACAAAGTCTCAACCTTAATGCACACAGAGATACAGCTTCCTATCCTTCATATCTAAAAATGTCACTTATCCTAATCCAACTCAGATTTGGCCATTTCTGGGAAATACACTTGAAATGTCCAGATTAAAAGAACAATAAAGGAGAGTCACACTGTGTTGTGCTGAAGACTGAATTTGGAGAATGCACTCCAGTGTACCTACAGCAAAAGATCTGCTGCTGTGCAACCTCTTAGAGATGTTAAAAATTTCTAAAGATATATTAGATTCTATTGCAAGTTTCTATCTTTAACAGAGGAACCACTAAATAAGCAAAATGTCTTAAACAAAAATGAAAAATTTTAACTGTTTCCACCATATCACACATTGTACACTTGTGAGCATCAAGCCCTGCTCCTGCACTCAAACTTAGTCATATACTAAAAACTACTGCAAGTAATTTAATGAGACAAATAATTTTCAGTTTACTAGCTATTTCTCAGATTTCTTCTTTAAAACACAGTATCACTAATATCACATTATTTCTGGAGAAATCAGTATCAGAAGATAAACTAGAAATACTATTACTTCAAGATTACTGTTTTCAACTTAGTAAAGGAAAGAGTAAGTTATTTCCCCATGCTGGTCACCAAACGATGCATTTAAAACACATCACTGCTCTCCATGTGCAAATGCAGTTTCCATGCATGAGGGCAAAAAAGCAAGAATAAATAAGGCTAAACTATGAAAATAATGCACTTTTCCCTAGCTTCCTTCATAGTAAAGGCATTGTAATGCATCTAAATATGGTAAGTATCTCATTGTGGTTACAGAATGATATTTTGCAATATGGGCTATTACTTGATATTCAGATTAGAGACAGGAATGCTGGTCTAGGTAGCTCAGATGGCTGTTTATAGTTACTACTTTTTGCCTGCCAATACTATCCTAAAAATCTTTCTGCCAAGCCAGAAAATATGACAGAAAATGAATGTTGATATCTCATGAGAAACGTGCAAGTGAACAATTTCTTGTTTCCTTTACCACAGAGCACTTAAGAATATTAAGGGAAAAAAGTCAAGTAATCATTAAGAATGCAAGAAATTCATTAAAATCTATGTATTGTGAAGCTACAGGTAAAATACAAAGTAAAGTAACCATTTTATGAAATATCTCCTTCTAGATAGCTAAGCATGTGCACTTCTAAGAATATTATACATATTCTTACATATAAATCCTTTACAAGAGCAATTTCATTCCTTGGGAGATTTGCTTTTTTCCTAATTTTAGTTCAAAGAAAGAAAATCGCAGTGAAAACCTTCTTAATGTGGAAAAAAAAATCAAATCCAAGTAATGTTTAATTTTGGCTCAGGCAAATGACTTTGTAATGAAGTCCAAATGTTTGTGTGCAATAAACCCATTTACCAACAGTACAAGCAAGAAGGCAGAACAAAACTGACAACATAAAAGTTGAGGACTACTTTGGCAATTGTCTTTTGGGAAAAAAAAACAAAAAACATTACCAGTAACTGCTCTTGAAATGTAACACTCTAGAGCCTCATATTTTGAAGGTCCTACACTGCAGATTTAAGTCATATTTTTATCAAGCTTAGAGTCTGTAGGAGCCAAGTATCAGACACAAAGGTAATTTCATTATTTTAGTTCTCAACAATAATGACACTTGAACTTTCCACCATGCTTTTTCACAATGAATAAGCTGTTGAGCACAGAAAAATATTGATATACATAACAAAGCTCAAGCTGGGTGTGACAATGCTACAGCAGAGCAGATGTCAGGAGTAAACAGCTTTGTTCTCAACTTTGCTGTGAACAGTTCTGTACTATTTCAGATAAAGCTGCATTGTAAATCTTACATATTTAGCAGAATTCACAAGGGATTTATTAAGAGAAACGTCAGTAATCCTCAGAGGCAAGCCATAGCTTTGCCATAAAATGTTGGGACTTAAAACATCTACTATTGAGTAAATTATGAATGTTTGGTCTGAGAGAAAAAGAATGAAAATAAATTACAACTCAGTAAAAGGTGGACAGAAGTTCAGTTTCCAGATAGGTACACTGGAAATATGCAGAAGTGGAGATGATCATCCAAGCTGCTACATTTGTAATGGGAATTTGGCCATGAAGTTCAAACCACAGAAAGGAAGTAGTTTGTATTTCACAGCACGTTTCCCATTGTTGGGTCACACTGTTATTCACAGAGTTGCCAAATAGTAACTCCTTTGAAGAAAGTAAAATTAAAAAATAAAATAAAATAAAATAAAAAGTGCTTAAAAATACTGCTGAAAATGAAGTGAGAGAAGGAAAACAAATGGCAAGAGATTCAAATTTGTCACAAGGAGTTCCACAGAGGAGTAAAACCAACTGACAAGTGTATTTTTCTTAAAGTCAAATACAAGTAAAATACTGGAAAATAACTTTGTAAAAGTAGTAAGAAAATTTAATCAGCTGTGTTTCAGAAAATTTAATACCATGCATAAAGTTGTCTTTTTTCTCCTCTCCCCTCCTTACCCACTCCTCTCTCCCACAATGAATCTGAATTAAATTTCCCCGAATTTCCTGAACGTCTGAAAACTTTGATTTAGGATTTGGCAGCACTAAAATTGTTACAAGTTCTGTTTATTTTCAGCCACTCAGAAATTTAACTTTTATACTTATGTGACAGTAAAGTAACACAGGGGTTATTTCTAAAATCCTCTCATAAATTTTTAGCTGTTTAAGATGAAATTAAAAAACCCTCAGTAAAACTACCTGGCCAACCACAGAATTTTTCAAATGTAGTTACAGTTGATTTGGAGGCTTACCTTTGTGCTTGAGTGCTATAGCTGTTGTCATAGGAATCATAGCTTTGCTCATCATAAGCAGCTCCATAGCCATCATCATACTCCTGAAAAGATCCAAAAGATGCAAGATTAACTTCAAGCACACTCCAGAAACAGAGCAGTAACCTTGTTCTACGTGTGAAAGACAACACTCCAGAAATGTATGTATAACATATGTACACCATGAAATGGTAAAATGTTAATGTTGAGATTACTTCTATCTATAAATCTTAGACCATAACTTCTGTAAAGATATTTTAAGCTATTGGCAATGTGCTTCAAAAAGACGGGCTTTTTAGTTAACAATGGCTCATGCAGATGACAGTACAAACATTTCTACAGGTTCTTGAGTTTGAGTGAGCTGCTGATCTTCAAAAAAACTCTGGGAAGCATCTCAGGAATCAAAACATCTGAATAAATACAGTACCATTGACTTAGGTAGCTGACTTATTTCTGGACAATAAATTTAATATTCTGTGCAACTTTGGATAGGAGAGAACTTCCCTAGAGGTACGACTAGTAAGAATGACAGTTCTACTAGCCTAAATTCCCTCTGAATACTCTTCAACTCGTGGGAGTTCAGCACTGAACAAGAAACTAGAAGCAAGGATTTCTTACTTCTCTCCACATTATTCACACTATTTAAGTATACACTGTAACACTCTTCCCAAAACAGTGCTGTATTTAAACACCAATTTGATTAACTACTAACTCCAACCATAGAGAAGTTTAGGATAACAGCAAGTGACAGTGGTCATGTGTTTCCACTGAGAAGGATGAGCTACAGAAATCTGAAGAACTGTCATCAATTTACTGTTTTGTCCAACAATACACCTAACCAAGCTAAACACAGGAAAAGCAGAAATGGCAAATCCACTACATTGATTCCTATGAAATCCTAATATCTAAATCCTGTCTAAATACACCAAAGACTTCAATGGATATTTAGGAGTCATCATGACAGATAAGAATGACCTAATGAAAAGACACTTTGAAGACTGGAGGATCATCCTTCATATACATATGTGTGTGTTTATATGCATACATACATACATACATATATAAATGGTGTTTTCTGAATAAGTGTGTATCCAGCCCTGGCAATTAAAGGATAAAGCCTCACAAAAAAATCAACATTTTCACAAAAAGGAACATTTAATAATATTTCAGCAGTGACAGAAAACAAAACCAACAATCAATATCAATCAACTTAGATAGGAATGACAAATGATGGATTATCTAACTCTAGTAGAAAACATCTCCAGTGATGGGGATCTGACAGCTTTCTGTAGCAGAAGCCAATGACATCCTCAAAACAACTGATAGGAAACCTAATTTCCTATGTGTTTTTAGCAGGTTTTCCAGTCATTTGAAATTGTTTCTACAGAAAATAGGCAACCTGCCTATCAATGGAGCTTCACCACTGCTAGATCAGTGCACATGATTGTTTCCCAGCAGTGATTGGGAGAAGGGTGTCTGTGAACATTTGCCAGCACAGTTGAGTGAGTTTATTCATTGGTTTGGAAGAAGAAATGAGGATTCTTTCAACTGTCAGCTGCATGCAGATCCATGAACATACAGTCATTCTTAAAAGGAAATGTATTTTCTCTTTCAGTAATTCACTGCCCTAAAACTAAAAATTAAAACACTCTTAGGATTTTATTGCCCATCAGATATGGGTTTTTCTTGATAAGCCACAGACTAAACCCCAACCTCACTGCCTCCTGGCAGTTATTGCAAACAGGCATTTTATTATTTATTGATGCAATACACAGACATCTGTTAACAATACAGACCCACCCTGACCAACAGCAGAAGATGCCTGAGCCAATTTCTCTGCTCTGTTCCAGAATATTTACATGACATTTGGTCTCCTCTCATAGACTCTCCCAACTGTGAACCAGCCATCCCTAAGAGAGGCTTCCAAACTTCAAACTGGGCACATCCAGCAGTGGCATCACATGAAAGCAGAGGACTGAAATGAACCTTTTGATGGGTTAGGAAAGTTTTGCCCCTAAGGAATGATTAGAGACCTCTTGAGCAATCACTCTTCTCATTCACATTTCTGTTAACTATTTCACTGAAAAAATGGACTGTGAAAGAAAGGCAGTAAGAGAATATTTTGAAATTATGGTGTTTCTATGAAATCTTGAAAACAGAGGAACAAAATAATTTTGAAATGAGAAGATCCTTCATAAGATATTCAGCAGAACAAAAGGAAAATTTGGGGGAGGTCAATTCTGTATCAGACTGAACTATTTCTTTTATTAGCACTTGTCTTCCAGAGAATTTTTGCCCAGGAGTCATCACTGTTCACCAGTTCATGTGTTAATAAGTTGACAACTGCTGAAATTAAGCTCTGCATTATGATATTGTCGATGTTGGCTCTTAGAAGCCTTGTTTGGAAAGATATCTGGTTTGTGGTTTATATGTGGGACTCCTGCCAGAATTAAAATCGTCAACCTGAACTTCTGAGATTACTATAATCTGCTTAAATAGATCAATTATCTCTTACTGATGTATTTCACAGAATCACAGAATGGTTTGGGTTGGAAGGGACTTCAATGACCATCTTGTTCCCTCCCCTGCCATGGACAGGGACATGTTCCATGTGTCCAGACAAGAGCAGGTTTCTCAAAATCCCATCCAACCTGGCCTTGAACACTTCCAGAGATGGGGCAGCCACAACTTCTCTGGGCAGTCCATGCCAAAGCCTCACCACCCTCAAAAGAAAGAACTCTTCCCTAATATTTAGTTAGAAACCTCAAAGTTTACACTAAAAACAAGATAAATACGTGCAACATACTCCAAAAATAAAACGAGTTTGCTCTCAATAGCTTGTTCTGTTAAGAAATAAAGAGATTTAAATTCCAAAATATGTGTTTGCTCTGCACAATTCCTCTGAAGTAGCAATTAGGCAGGAGCAGCTGAAGCATGTTTCAGAGCTCTCCCTGTACTAGGTCTGACAGTATTTGCTCTTAGTCATGCAGTATTTGAAAACTTTCTCTTTCAGGAGGTTATAAATAAGGTCAACCAAGACAGAATTTTTTTACATTTTAAATTAAATCCACAATACTTGAGTATTTTATTTCTGAATCAGACCTTCAGTGGCTTCAGTGAATGTTTTCTTTAACTTTATTTACTATTTAGGTGAAATATCCTTCTGGCCATCTGACATTTTTCAGTGTTATAAAATACCATGCTAACTTAAATGAAAATAACTATCATTTTTACACATATAAAATGAAAATGGACAGAACTGAACTTACATGCACAGAAAGCCTGTACTGAAGTACACCTTTGTACTAAGTACATTCTACTAAGCCCAAGCATTGCTATACAGGTTTCTTTTTATGTAATAAAAAAAGAATTACACCTTCATAAGAACCCTCTCATCACGTTTTCCCTGCTGATTTTTGTGCATCTTTCAGGGACTTATAAAAGCATTCACTTTTATATTTAAAGCCATTATTCTTCTTCACATGGATGACAGTGTCTGTATTCCTTCCACCTACTAAATGTAATACAATGGACTTTCCTCTCTATTCATACTACATATGTCTATGAATAGCTTTTCCTAAATGCACTCAGATATCAGAAAGTTTACTGGCAAACCCATAGCTCATCTCCCACTTCAAAACCCAAAAGCCCACACCAGATCATGTCTTCATTCCACGAACAGAAGCCTTTTCTTTGTTATTCATTATTCTACTTTTCAGGATAACCTAGAAAACTTAATTCTTATCAGATTAGTCAGATCAAAAGGCAGCAAGTGTGCTGAACAGTCTGCACTTACAACAGAACTGTGGGAAAAAACAGCTGAAAATGCTGAAATCCTTTTAAATTACAGGTATCTATCACCTAACATTTGAAGCATCCACCAGGAATGTATCAAGAGCAACTGTCTTGACTTCAGGCTTAAGAATCTTTTCCCAAAGCAACAGAAAATCTGGTGTTGCAACAAAAATAATTCAAAAAGAATATGAAATTACTCTGTAAAATCTCAAAGCTTATTAATAAAGTCCTTTATTAAGCCAACCTCTAATTGTTTCTACTTAAAAAGAGCTTCTGCCTGCAGTGGTCTCAATGATGGTGCCCACAGGTGAAATAAATCCAAAGAGCAGCACTGGTAGCTGTAATTGCTCCGTGTAAAGTACAGACATTTTTCATTAATAGAATCAAAAGCAATGGGTAAATATGCACCCTTCTAATATATTAAGTTACTATCATGGGTCAAAAAATGATAAAAGCAATCTTTGCCAAAATCTCTGCACTTCCCAAAACATTATAAATCATGGTAAGCCTTGCTCATCAGTGCTTTTTAATTACAACAGCACTTTGAACAAACCCTTGCAAATGGAGAAGGAAATGGTGGTTTTAAATTGCAATCTGCTGGCAGTGACAATGACAGACTACTGTTTGGACCCTCTTTAAGGAAAATGAACAATGTTTCAAAGAAAAAGAGAAACAGGAAGAAAGAAGAGGATAAAAGTGGCCTTTAACAAAAAGGCCATTTGCGGGACTGGAAAAAAAGATCATGAAATCAATAAGAAATCAATTTTCCAGCTGTTCCCATCTAAGGAAATCCATCCAAGGGAAAAACATAAGGCCGTTACCACTACAGCTAAAATGTTTTCTTTTTACATTGTTTCTATTCCTCAACATTCTCTGAAATACCTACACCACTACTTTATCCCAGAACACTGGAGGAACATATTCCTTTTAGATAAAGAACTATCAAATTAAAAAAAAAAAAAGTTTGGGCAGAGATTAACTTGAAGGAGAAAACACAAAACATAAGTGCAGCGCAATGAACTCCTTTTGGCAAATTAGAAGTGTAAAGGGAAGGAATAACCATTTTGTTACATGGGAATAACATATCCCCCTCATTTAATCAACAGGGAATATGAGGCAATCACAACAAGTATGGGTAGCTACAATCATCTTAAGTCTGAGTGCCAACATAAAGGACATTAGCAGCAAACATGCACAGACTGTAAGCTCTTATTTTGGAGATTTTCATCTGTTTTCATCCAGAAGGAGTCTAGTGCATATCCAACCAGAACAAATAAGGTTTTCCTAGAATGAGGGATGCAAGAGTGGATTGTTTTTCATGCACCTCAAAAAAAAAAAAAAACCCTGAGGAGTTGCTAATGAATATAGACAGCAACATTTAAACCAAATTACTATCAGACCAAAACAAGTCTGGTTTTCTATACACAACAGCAGGGAGCAGTGTCAGAATCAGGAGGACACATTCAATAACACCAAGTTTCAGATAAACAGCTTAAACTAAAATACTTGGAAAGAATTTTATAGGAACTTTATAGGTGAACATTGAGTCAGGCAAGGGGAAAAGCTGTTTGGTCTTTTCTCCAAAACTCCAGTTTTCCACAGACAATGTCACCCCAGTTCCTGGGAAAATGGAAACATTTTGCATCCTCTCTCCATCTAATCCTGAAAATCCTAGAGAAGATAAAAAGATTTGAAATTAAACCAATTAATTGAAGGGCTTAAAATATGAAATTCTTTTTTCTCCCCTCACATTTTTTTTTCTTCTTGCTTGTCCTATTTACCATGAAAAAAAAACACTGTATTGGGAAGAAAAAGCTGAGAAATAATGTTTTCATGTTATGAACTTGCTTTCCAAAAGTCTTACACAAATCCCCCTGAATTTAAGAACAGTTTTAGCACTTCTAAAAAGCCAAAACTCAGTGGACAAACTGCTTAAAAAATGGCACAACACCTAAATAGAAACCACAGCATTATCCACAAAGGGGAACAGGGACAGCATAGACAAAAGATAATTTCTCAAATTCTTAGACATGGAAGCTAATTCAAGCCCTTTTCCAGGAATCCAAACAAAAAGCTTCACATTCAAAACAACTAAGCAAATAAACTCACTGATTTAAAATGCTGCACATCATCAGGAAGCTATCAACATTCACAAGACCAAGGTAAATTAAAACATGGCATAAATCCTGCAAAGTGACACTGAAATAATACTTGAACTCCATTCAAGAATTTAAATTCTTTCCAGTCTTAGGTCACCTGGACTAGCCTTTACTTTCACTAATATTTTGCTACATCAACTTTAAAAAGCCTTTATTTGTAAATATAAAAATTGGGCTTTTTTATATGGTATACAGAGATTTTTCTCTTTTTTTCCTATAGATACTACCTTCTTCAATCTCAAACAGCACATGAATATTAATGTGAGATTTCTGCTTTAAAAACAGTTCACCACACAAAATCAGCAGTGTATTTATAGCTCCAAGAAATTGCTTCCACATTAATTCTAATTTTCAGTTTTTCAAAATCTTAATTAATTATGATCTAAATAGGGAGACAGGGAATTCAAGCTTAAGGCCAGAGATTAAAACAGAATTTGCACTGGCTTTCTAAGGAAGTGAACTAAGTAACAGGCTATAGGCTTTTCAATGGAACGGGCTCTCCCTGTAAATAGTAGGACAGTAATCATTCTTCTCTCCAATGGATACCTACATTCAGATCTTGTAATAATCACTGGATCATGAAATTAATTTCTTAGCTATCCAGACAAATATTTATCTGTGAATCAACTTTCCCTGAGGTTTACCAAATTGGTAGCATTTCCTGCAAAACCAAAAGGACAGAAAGCACAGATGCTGGGAGAGCATCCTGGGCTCAGCACATCATCTCCAGAGAGAACCAAGGGAATGCCAATACCTGTGACAGGAATTTGAACCACAGGCCTTCCACTACCAGACAAATACTGAGATTTCACTTACAAAGAGAGACAGAGCACCACACCATCTGCTCATTATTTTGGGTGAGATCTTGTTAGACAGCACGTTATGGTAATATTTTGGGTCTTCCCCATTTCTCATGGGAAACAGGACAAGCATAATCTCATAGTATTGTAAATATCTGTAACACACATGCACTCCACAGTACACATATATTGCCAAATACAATCTCACAATACAAACTTAGTATGAGAACTTGAATCTTGAGTCTGAAGTCTGTTTTGTTCGCCAGTTAAAGCAATGTATTTCTGAAAATAACCATGAATGAATGCTCCAGGAACTATAAAGCTTGAAAACACCCCTAACTTTTATGGTTTTGCAGAAAGAAGAAATAATTAAATGTAGATTTAAAGGAGTAGGTTTTGAAGTTTGTTGTTATCAGTATAACATTTTTGTATCCAACTGTTCTGCACATCCTTCTGAGTGGCCTGTATCTGTATCCAAGTTAAAATAATCTTTAAATCTAATTGGAAATAATTCACAATACTCATTTTGAAGTTACAATTTACTTAACATTAGAAAAACTTCCTTGGTTTCTTTATTGGAAGTTATTCCATCTTAATACACAAAGCAATGTCATTGAAGCATTAGCTGCTAGAAATTATACACGTGGTCAGTGCATCAGAAAACTGTGCCTGAGTTAACCCTTGTCTAAAAGCCAGAAAGTATCAATAAATTGGCAAAAACCAAGCAGTCACAAATTTGCCCCAGAACAGGGAGAAATATTTAGATCTGACTCTTCCAAAGTAGTGTTGAATCAAGTCTTGGCCACAACATGCTAGACTGATGAGTTATTATTTTAGTGTAGACATTTGACACTGCCAGAGCAACAGGTTTTAAATCCATGTTTAAAGTTCTTAATGCCTAAAAATCTGATTATGAACTCAGATAAAACTGACTTTGCATTTAACAACTGAGCAGTCAAACTAAGCAGGACTTGACACAGTACCATCACAAATATGTTCATGTAAAGTACAGAAGTGAAAGACTGGCAGAATATTTGCAAAATATTTGCCTTTGTAAAATGAAAACAGCATCAAATAAAAATCTACTCTTAAAAAGCTTCAGTCCCACTGTTGTGTTGCTAATTTGGAGAAAAGTCTCAGAGGTTGGAAGCTGCTAAGAAGACGACAGCAGGATGAGGCCAAAAGCAGCAAATGTTATGAGACAGCAACTGAGACTGAGCAGTTCTGTTCTAACCCATGTTTGACTCAACATTTGCTAAGGAATTGACCTCACACTGTTACTAATTTCCTGCTTATTGGAAAATTGTGGAAAAGCTTAAAATTTTCAGCTAGTAGTTAAATACAGTTTCTATTTCCTATCATAGTGGAATAAGTTGTCAGCTTAAAAATAAATAAAATATATTTTTATCTATTACACAGTGTAGTTCAATGAGTAGAGAAAGATTCACATTTAATTAAGAGCAAAACGTTCCTGAAACCATCTGTAAGTGCTCCAACAAATGTAGCATCCACCTAGTACGGTTCCAATCCTCCAACTATTACAAAAATAATCCTGCCCTCGTCCCTTCCTTCCCAGTCTCAACTTCACACGTCACAACAGGTTTTCTCCTGATCTGAGCAGTTGAGGAAAGAAAAATGTGAGTCATGTTCATCTTCAGAGAAAGTTTATCTCACAGCAACCAGAGCAGTGAGCTCAGAACAGCGATTATAAAGCTGGCTGGCTACAGAGGCTGGAATTTTTCCTATCTAAGCTGATGCTACAGCTATTAAAGAGTCAGAGAAAATGAAGAGGAACTGTCATTTAGTGGCTTCAAGAGCTTCCTCATGGTACTGAGAGTATGTGAGGTCTCAGGAGGAATGAGTCCTGTGGCTGAGACTCATATGTAAGTGAGACTGGCAACAGTGGAATGGGAAAACTACTTAAACTGAACTGGAAAGATGTGCAAATACTGCTGCTAGTCCAGTATGTTGTGAGACTTCTGCAGAGAAACCCAAAGCATTCAAAGTCCACCAATGCAGAGACCCCAGAAAGTTGACAGAAGACAGAGGCAGCTCACTCTGAGTAGAGCTTTCTGTAATGGGCAAAGTTCTGGAACACTTTCCTGTGGGCTCTAAACACAGGACAGCAATGTTCACAGAGTTTTCTTGACCTTGAGTCCATATTAAAATGCATCTCAAATCAACTTTTTTCCTGTGATATTTTTCCCATGTGAAATACTGCCCCCAGAAGTAATCCTTCCTATTTTTCAGAATGAAATAGGCATTCCCCTTTCCATTTTGATGATAACTTTTTTAAAAAACAGCTACTTAATCAAGATGAGAAAGGAGAGGTATCAGGATAAGCAGAAGGCAGAACTGGGTTAGTCATAGATGTTAAAAATTCATTGGTTTCAAGGACTACACAGAGGCAGCAAATGGAATGAAGGAAAAGGGAAGCTGTTTGTAATTCATTGTCTGTAACAAGGTAGATTTAATAGCACTCAACAGAGGAAATGGGCAAGGACTTTACATACTGAAAGCCCTAAATCACCTTTGAGATATTCACAGTTACAGGAGTGAGTGGTTCAAACAGTTTGCTTCCTCCCTGACTTGCACAGTTTCACACAAGTTTAATGAGTACAAAGCAAAGGCTTGTAAGCATAAGGGATTGAAAAGCTTCATGAATCCTCAGGACTTTCCAATCCTCAGTGGAAAGTCTTCTTGTGGTGGGTTGACCCTGACTGGACACCAAGGCTGCTCTGTCACTCCCCTTCTCAGGTGGGCAGGGGAGAGAAACTAAGTGTCACAGCTCAAGATAAGAGCAGAGAGAGATCACTCACCAGTTACATTCACAGAAGTCACTGGGCTAAACAGACACAACTGGGGGAAATTAGCTTATTAACAATGAAATCAGAGTAGAATGATGAGAAATAAAAAATCCATTTAGCAATACCTTCCCTGCACTCTTCCCTTCCTTCCCAGTCTCTTGTTGTTCCCCCCACAGCAATGCAGGGGGATGGGAACGGGGGCTGTGGTGAGTTTACCACAACTTGTTTCTGCTCATCCCTCCTCAGGGACAGGACACCTCCCACTCTTCACCTGTTCCAGCATCAGATCCCTCCCACAGGGACAGCCCAACATGAATTTCTCCAGTGTGAGCCCTTCCCTTGGGCTGCAGTTCTACAGAAACTATTCCAGTGTAGGCCCCTTCCATGGGGTGAAGTCCTTTAGGAACAGACTGATCCAGACTGGGTTTTTTTCTCTACTTCCTAAATATCCCAGGGGCAGTGCCACCATTGCTGCTGGGCTTTGGCCTGACCAGCTGCAGAACCACCTTGGAGATGGCTGGCACTGGCTCTGCTGGACATGGGGGCAGCTCCCAGAAGTGTCTCACAGAAGCCATCCCTGCCACCAAAAACTGGCCTTGAAAACTCAACATGCTTTTCTAAAGGTTTCTCTGTAGCTTCTTTGGATATCTCAGTCTCCAAAGTTTTGATGGTGCTTAAAATAACTTATGGTACCCCTCAGTCTTTCTGATGTTCTCATTCTACAGACACTTCCCAATCAACAACTTATTCTGCTCAGGTTGGCAAACCAATGCTTCAGTATTAGATATACCTAAACAGGAATTACTAAAGAAGGTGCAGAAATACTACTAATGACTCCTACCATGCTCCTTTAACCTGTAAAGGACACTTAGATAATGTACTGAAAATGGACAGGCTAAAAAATACCAAGCATCAAATTTAACACTGAACATGCAATATACCAGTGGCTTATGTCCCTGCTGAGTGTTCTTCTAAAGGAAAAACAGACCACCCAGGACTGCTTTATCAACTACAGCTTTAAGTACTATATCTGTCTATCTATCTAACTGTATCTTTTTTGGAATATAAGAGATCCAGTTCTAAAGAAAATTCTTTTTAGAAGTTATTTAGCACAGCATTATCTTTCTGCACAGTGCTATTTTCTAATTATTCTGCCAGAAGTGAAGCATAGTTCAGGATACTGAGGCAAACAGCTGTTACTTCCACACCACTTCTATAGACACAAGCTATAAATAGCAGTTTATATATAAATATGAAGTTACTCAAAGAGGTTTATATTCTACCATCTCTCTCTGTGTTCTAGAATCTAAGTCCTGGAAACAGGATGATGAAGACTGATTCTTTTGAAAGCATAGTGAGATAATCACTCATTTTCAGTACTCACTTCGACTAGTCAAGCATAGCCAGGGGAAATTTAGGTATGTTGTTAAAGTACTTTAAATTAATGAACTACATTAACTTCCTCTGAATTGTCCAGTTATATGCATCAATGTTTACATTAACAACATTAAACTTCTTTCCTAATAAAGCTACAAGTGTTATATAGAAACCTGGGTTTTTGACAAAGGGAAAAAAACTGGTATTAGATTTAGATGGTTTTGGAAGGGATCTTTGGAAGAAGAGAGGCAAATGTAGGTGAAAGAAAGGTTTAGAGAAAAGCAAAAATATATCTAAATAGCAAAACCATTTTCAGGAATGTAGAATCTCCTCTTTTGCTAATCTAAACAGAGACAGAGTCCAGACACACTCAGCTGTAAAGAGGGCACACTAAAACCTTTAGTTTATAAGAAGCATTATAAGCACTGTCCTTGAAGGTATTATTTTTCTATAAGACTATATTCATTTTTATCACTATAGTTTTGATTTAATGATCTTTTTTCTCTATCTTACTTACTCTGTAAGTTCAATTTAAGTTTTCTCTAACAATTCATAACTGCATAATTTTGTCATACCCAACATAAAAAGTATTTTGATATGATTTTAATGTTTAATACAATAAAATTAAGATGGATCTGTATGGCTTATTGAGATACACTGTGCATTGTTAAAATTTTAGGATTAGTTCTGAAGCTTCCATAAAAATATTTTACTTGTCTAATCATTAAACAACTATATGACCACAAAGATAGGCTTAGGAAGGAAGATTAGAATATTATTCTGTTTTAGTTGAGAACTAAAAGTCTACAACAACTAGATTTTTCAGATTTTTTGGAAAACAGGAACCTAATATTAAATATTTAAGAGGTACATAACTATTTTGCACTGTAAATGTCTTTATGGTGGTGTATACCTATAACCCGTTTTGTTTTTTTTTAATTAAACACTTCAAGTCTGAAACGGTAAAGAGAGATGAGCACGTTTGGCAGAGATGTTGGGTGTGGGAGTTAATGAGGTGCTAATGAGAGGCTGTACAGAGCTGTGCAGGGATGTGACCCCTGCAGAAGGACACACACCCCGTGCCCAGCTGCACTTACATACTCCCCGTAGGTCTCCTGTGCCGGGGGCGGCGGCAGGGGCCGGTACCCTGCCGGGGGAGGAACTCCTCGTGCTCTGGGTGCCAGAAGTCCCCGGCTCCGACTGACTGGTCCTCGGCTGGGAGGGACTCCCCTGGGAGCTGGTGCCCCTCTGGGCACTCCTGCTGGTGGTGGAGGCACTCCGCCACGGCCCCTGCGAACACACGGATCACTCACCATTAAACACTGCACCCACGGCCTCCCTTCAACACCTCCCTCCCCCACAGCCTGACAGCTTTGCTTTGCTACAGCCAGAAAAAGTCTAAAAGCGATTTAGAGTTTGTCATTTCTCTGAAAGGCTTAAAACCGATTTACACGCATTATGCAAAAAATGCTGGAAGATCCAAACTAGACAGGGGATTCCAGGATGAACCCTGCAGTGACTTTGAGTCATTCTCACACACGCAGACACACCCAAAACAATCTGCTGGAATCAGTCAACTTCACCAGGATTTGACTTCTAGTATGTGAAATCACAAGCACAGAGTAACAGTTTCATTTGAAGGTGTCAGGCTGTATCATACCCAAACCCTGCACAGAGGATTCAGCCACTCCCTTCTGATCCCCTGAAAGCCTCTGAACACAACCCAAAATTCACACTGGTGTGAGATACTGAGTGGGTCACAAAAAATACATTTTCTTCTGCTTCTGAAGAGATCTCCATCTGTTTTGGGAAACATCCAAACATGATAAAACATGCAGGGTGATTACAGGATATAACCTGATGTCCTACATGTGTTTAAGAACACTACATACAGTATATTTGGTCTAAAAATTCTGAAAGCATGGTAAGCACTACTTTGGACATTTAACATATGGATGAAAAATATGAGACCTCAGTTGAACCAGTTTTCAAAAAACAGTTGATCCATTTAGAACTGGCTCTTTCTCCTCCCTCCCTGTAGTAAAGAGAGAGACTTAAAGGTACAATCTGTGAGAAATCTGCATCATTAACTCTCTTTTAAACACATCTAAACACTGCTAATAGACATCTCCTTTTTAAGGAGATTATGTCAACCCATGAACTGCAATTGAGCCTGAATGACTGCTGTTGGTAAATAGAATTGTTCCAAAGTCAGACCCTTATCATACTCTAACAGACACATAGAAGGAAACAAAGCATAAGCTCTACCCTTTCTACCTACCAAGCCATTATGTAATTAATCTCAAGAGTAGTAATTGAGTAAAAATGTCCTGACTTCAGTAGAAATTTCCAACTTGAAGAGTATTATAAAGATCCAGATTTGGCCTTATGATTTCCTATCCCATTTCATACAAATTGTGTAATTTCACATCAACAAACAAATCAGAAAACAAAGTAATCATTTTACCACAAATAAGTAGCATTTCAAAACCTGCATCACTGAATGAGGAATGCAAAAAATGTTAAGATACAACCAGGATAGATTTTATTAATTTTAATTACTGATCAAATTACAGTCACAAAGTATTTCAAGCAAGCCTAGAAAGTAAGAGATTTAAAACAGCTTATCACTTGGTTTTGGCTAATCTGTAGAATGCCTCCTCAGGACAGGGTACCAGCTGCTTATTTGACTTCATAGAGGGGGCAGGGGTGAGCAGTGACGTTCCCAGACACAGCCTGCTGAAGTAATATAAAGAAATAGCAAATGTGACACTTTCCAAGAGAAGCCAGAGAAAGGGAAATGAAGCTAGTGGCATAGACTACAGTCAATAGCAAGTAAGAAAAAAGAAAAAGGTCAGTAAAAAGATTCAAGAGTCACTAGGCATAATCATGACAGCATCCATCAGGCAGAGTGCAAGTGAAAGCAGGAAATGGGATATGCTGAAAAAACATGGAAAAACATTTAAGGGAAGAAAAAGGTACAGTTTTTCAAGCTAGTATAGATTTATCCTTGAGAAGTAATTAGAAAACCAGATCCACGTGATGAGGCCTTTTCTGTATTTCAAAAAAAACCAGTTAATAGGACTGGAATGGAGATGGCTGGGAAATAATATTTATTTTGTATTATAAGATCATTTATGATCTTAACTTTTCATAACCTTGTTCACTCCTCCTACAGGATCTCTTAATCCCAGATGTATGGATCTCATGGTTACTGTACCAGGCTGAAGGAGACCAGAAAAGCACCAAGACAGAAAACCCAGTGACAGGAGAGTTCAATGAGCACCACAAAGATTTGAGTTTTATCAGGTTATGATGCACCAGAAACGATGCCAAAGATGAGGAGCAGTCTAGAACTGTTCCCATATAAGGAACAATTAAGTAGATTAAGGCATTTCATACTAAAGATGACAACTGAGGTTCATCTGATGGATCCAACAGAAACATCAGAGGACTGGAGAAGGCTGAGGGGTGCCCTCAGCACAATCTACACCTTCCTCCAGGGGAGCAGCACAACAGGAGGTGCTGGGCTCCGCTCAGCTGACCAGACACAGGACCAAACAAAACTGAATAAAGCTGATTTTGAAATTTTGTTCTTTCCTGGACCTATAATCTCCTAATCAATAATTTTGAGGGATATTCATTTGCTTCTGAAGCCTCTAAAGAAACTGCCCAGAGGGTCTGTCCTCTACCCTTTCCCTTCTAAACTATCTCACCTATAAATTAAAGAATCTTTCTGCAGCTACTAATAATTAGAACAATTATTCTACATATTTTATCCCTGCTCTATTTTATCACATTCAGAGATACCTTACCATCAAATCAAACTTCTCATGGCACCTAGACCACTTCCACTGCTTGCTTCTTTGCTCAAGGACATCCTTCTGCAGGCCAAATTTCAGCTGTCACCAACTCTCCTTATCTTTGCTACCAGACTGCTGATTAGTTTTACTTTCCTTATAAACTCTTTGTAACAAGTTACACATTATCAAAGCTGGTTTGTCAGCCCATTGTCAGTCTTGACTAACAGCTCATATTCTAAAATACAAGAAAGGTATTTTTTTGTCTTTATTTTCCCTTCTCTCTACCACAGTGTCACCTCTGTTCCTGCTGGAAATCTTTTGAACGTCCTCAATGAAAAAGAACGCTTAAAAACTTCTTACAGTGCTGAGTCCTTATATCCAGGCTGATGGCATGCAAAATAAGCACTGACCCTCCCACAGATTTGTCTCCAAACTTTCTGAGTACTTTGACTGTGTAAATACTTTGAAACAGGGTTAAAGTGTCTTATTTTCAGGAAAGGTGAAATAAAAGGGTCCTTGCCAATAACCCCTCAGAGTATGACACTGCAGTTCATAAGTACTGGACAGGGGACACTAGCATTTGATGTTCTTTTTGCTATGTTTTTGAGAAACAAATTTTAAGCAATTGCAGTATTAACTGCAATTTTTATCAAACACACACTAGTACTTCATTACTGACAGTAAACACACTCAGCAAATCCTGTCACCTAGACAGGTGCTGTTGTGGTCATTTCCAAAAAGGCTTTAGCAACAAAATGCTAATTTATGCACTTGAGTCCATTGTGCCCTGCTATCAAAGAAAATTTTATTGCCAGATTATTACTGCTTCAAGAAAATTTGAAATATTTGTTTCATCTTTATAATCACTTTAGTTTTGATTTTCCTGCATTTATTAATCTGGTGAATCCAGTGCAGAAGTTAACCCTTCTCCATTGAACAGACATTAATTTAGATTGTCAAATTCTGAATAATTTTACTCCCAAAGTTGAGTAATTATCTTGTAGGCGCTGCATTAAAAAAGGCTTTTATATCTGGATATCATGGACTAGCCTATATAAAGCAAATCCCAGTAACTCATTTAATATCTTTTGTTTCACTACCAAATGGGAGGAATAATCTAATTTAACTCACAGACCACATCATTCCTTGAAGATTCTGTCATGAAAGCCGTTTTTGTTGGAATCCAACTCTTCTCTCATGACACTGTTTCATTACTTATAGTTGCAATTCAGTATATGAGGAAAAAGAAAATAAAATGTAAAGTACAATTTCTATAAAATAATAAACACACTACAGAAGGGGAGAAATGCCTCTAACAAAAGTGTCAGAAGGTGCTAAGGTGATCTGTAAACACTGTGGAGTAATGATAGAAGAAGGTTAATGTCTAAAAACATGCAAATGCTAAATCTTATGGTGTCCACTTACTTATGGTGTCCACTTACTAAAATATTGAATTTTGTGATTACCATCTCATTGTTTGAATTCTAAATTTGTGTGTAAAAATATTCTCAAGAAAATTTAATACCAAAATCTAATACCACTTAGAACTATGCTACACAACATAAGACTCAAAACATTTGTGAATGTTCAGAAGTAATTCACTAATTAAGTACTAATCTACTCATAGATTCCCACTGGAATAGTATTTTACCAACTTGTACAACTTAGATACTTCCTCTTGGCCTTTGATAGCAATAATATTTGACATTTCTACTTTCTAGAAGTCCCACAGTGTTTCTAGAATTCATTTGCAGCACACTAACTTACTGCCCTTGACCACAGTAGCAGGCACAGCATCTCACACTCATCTCCAGCTGCCCTTAGCAACAGCCACTTTTGTCACCAAATCACAGATGAATCACATTGATTTTTATTTCAAATTTAGCCTATCACTGGATGGCTGAGTTAGTAAAATTACTCTGATCATGAAAGCACAACTAGAGTCAATTCACAGCTTTCCTTCATTTTTAGTGAAACAAAAAATTGGAACACTTAATGGTATGAAGATCCTTTCCACTATCTCCCTCCAGAAACACTAAATGGAAGAATAGCTTTAAAATACTCATAAAATTTAGGACCAGTTCTCAACCACTGTATTATTCAATGAGGAAACACTTTAAATTCTTTAATTTTAGCAATCATAGTTCTATTTATCTGCAAGGATTTATACTGCTCAATAAATAGGTCTAACAAATTTTGTTATCAGATGTTGATATATTATCTTCATTTGAGCACAGCCAGCTACATTCAGTGTTCTTCAAACAGTAAATATTTTTGGTTTAGATTAGACATTTTTAAAATAACAAACCTGTTATTTTGATGTTGGCATTTTAAAATACTAAAACACTGATATTCAGATACAACTCAGAATTCTGATTCCTTAGTTTTCATCCTTTCGAAAAGAAAAAGCCACCATTGAGTCAACACTCTTATGGAAGTTTTATTTCATATTTATATTTTAAAACAGTAATATAAATATTCATGATTCCATTCTGGGGAAAATGGGAGATCACAAAAATGAAATTGAACACAGTGAACATTAATAATATCTGCCTTTGGTCTAGATCCTGAACTGGTTTTGTCAAATATTTATTTTGTGCTACAGAATCTTTTGCACTTCACTACCTACATGTTCTCAAGCAAAAGATATTCTTCAAAAAAAAAGAAACCAGTTCATTCCAGACGTGGTAGGAAAGCAGCTGGAAGTTGTGAACACACTGCAGCAGTGATCCACATCAGCTCATCTTACTTCTAACACAGGAGACAGCGAGTTCTAACTCACAACTTCTGTAGCAGTTTTATTTGTCCCCAGGCAGTGACAGTCATTCAACCATCAGGACCCCAGTCATGCACAGACTGAAATATGAATAATAAATGGAAAAGTAAAGAAAAACAACTCCACACCCTCTTGAAAGCATAAACCAGAAATCTGCCATTTCTTTAATGAGACTATTGTTTTCAAATACAATCTCTCAATCTGAGGTATGAACTCAGCCAGCTCTATCTTATTCTGGCCTTTCAATAACTAAGTGGAGCTGCTTATAAGGAAAAGAAAGTAATTTTATTAGAGTCTGTACTGACAGGATGAGGGACAACAGCTTTCAATTGAAGAGTGCAGGTTGAGGTTGGACATAACAAAGAAATTTATGATGAGGGTGGTGAGAACCCTGGAACAGGTTGCCCAGGGAAGTTGCAGATGCCCCTTCCCTGGAAGTGTTCAAGGCCAGGGTGGGACTTTGAGCAACCTGGTCTAGAGGAAGGTGTCCTGCCCATGGCAGGGGGTGAAATGAGATGGCCCTTCAGGATCTCCTCCAACCCAAACCATTCTATGATTGTAGCACTCATTTCTAGCCATAAGTGACACAAAATGGTTCCCTCCCATGCCACTCCAAGGTATCAAGGAACTTTCAGCCAAATTCTTAGACTTACTATAATCATCCTCAAATTCTAAACCATCTCAGTCGAAGTCACAATTGAGTGATCCTTGAATCTTATTTTTATTCTTAAAATAGTGTGAAGTTTTAGAGAAAGTTGCAAGACCTCCTTAGAGGTGTACATTAACATGTATAGAGTCATAGAAAGGTTTGGGTTGGAAGGGACCTTAAAGATCCAATTCCAACTCTGTTGCCATGGGCAGGGACACCTCCTGCTAGAACATGTGTTTTTTAAGTCTTTAGTTAATCAGAAATCAAAATTCACATTTTAGTTGCTATCATTTATCATGCACTGATTCAGGATGGGAATACAAATGCTCTAAAGAAACACTAACTCCTAAGTAGTTACATTTTATGGTTTCACACCTTAACAGCATCACATTAAACACCATGGATCCTTCTGAGCTTGCTATCACAATAAATTAAAAAGCAACTGGTATGACCATTTTATACAGTTGCCTCCAGAAAAAAATTTAAGATCATAATAAAAACAAAGGAATAAAACCCAGACTTTTATCACTTTTCCTTCTTGTTGCACACAGAAGAGGGGTTATGTCAAAATACTTTAAGTGCTCAGCATGAACATTACAGAAAATAGAATTTGTGATTAAATCTTTAGCAGTATTAGGACAAAAACTTGGGGCAAGGTGTGGGAGAAAGGAAATAGATATAGGAAGCAGCTGCATCCTCCAAGATCAATGATGAAAAAAGAACATTCCTGAATTTAAAACTCGCAACACACACACAGCTCTTCCAGAACAAATTCCATCAAGTCACCCATAAAACCTTACTTGGCTCTAGAGTAACAAAAATTTAGTCAAGAAAATTGAGAAAAATCCAAAAAAAAAAGAATACAGAGTTGTCAAACCACAACCATTAGGAAATTACTTACCACACACAGAAATGTCTGCACCTAAGCTAGAATTCTGTATGCAAACACAATTGTACTGATTTCTACAAAATAAAATTTTGTTAAGGAGTTAAAAATAGATTTGATTTCCTGCATGTCTAATAAGGAGCAAAAAAGGCATAAATTAGTACTTTTTTTTTTTTTAACTGAAACTATTCAGGAGTAATATAGGTTCAAAAAGTGGGAACTTAAACACACTCAACAGAATGTTTCATGTATCAAGGCTGGAATCATAAAACCATTTTGTAGATTACAAAGAAAGGTTAGGATCAAGGTTTTAGACTTCATTTTGCAAGTCTTCTAAGGCTTTGCTTCAACTTCTCCTGGATATCTCAGGGATGCTGCCTATTGAAGCTGTTTTATCCAACACTGAGACAAAGCCTTTAAAGCTGTGCTTCAACAAAAGTATTATTCATTGAAATCCATTTCTGCTGAAAAAGAATCAGAGCATTATAAATGAGTTTGAGATCTTCAGCTCAATGGCTGTAGAATCTCAGTAGCAACAGAACTGAACTTGACTAAAGGAATGTGCTAACAGAGCACTTCAACTTGAGAGAAAAGTGTCTTGGAGATTAAGAGAAGTCTTGAAGTAGGGACAAGTCAAGCAGACACCCTTTCACTTTCCTTTAGAATATATGTGAAATATGGTGATGAAAAAACCAAAACCTTTTCCTGTCATCTCCAAATCAAGTACTAAGAACACTTAAATTTACCCTGAAAACTCTTCAATAGTTGTAGTCCAACTATGCAGGATTCTGTAAGTTGTGTAACAGTGCATCTCTTGCATAAAATGCAGATTTGAAAGAATACTTTATCAAAATCCAGAGGACAGAATTACCAATGTTAGAAATGTAGTACTCTAAAAAACTATTTACATATGCATATAGTACGTACTAACAGTGTAAGTTAAGATTTGGTGATAGGAACTGACAAAACAATAGTTTCTGTATCCCAGAAATATTAGCTTAAGGACACAGAAAATGAAATAAACTTAAAATAGCACTGAAAATGTATCTGTACTGAGTGTCTTCAGCAGAATCATTACAGGCATCTGTGGCAAAGTCACAAACTTCTATTTAAAAACCAAAAAAATTTGCAAAAAAACCCCTCCACAATCAAATGAGGTCTCCAATTTGAAAGAACTCTTGTATGGCTGATTACAGTGCCAAGGGGTGAACCTTGGTATATAATTAACTCTACTCAGGACATTAAAATTAAGCAAAGTAGAATATATATATATTCTTACACAATATTACAAAATACAAGACCAACAATTTGATGATTGAGAGAATCTTTTTTTCTCCCAGGACACGACTCACAGTAGGAATAATTTCTTTAAATTAAGATTCATTCTGCATTTCATTTGAATCACTGTCAGGATACATGTAACTAAGCAGATCTATATAAATGGAATATTTCCTCAGTGCTGCTTCTTCTAACATGCTTTATCATCTGAGGTAAAATGCTTCAGGGTATTATTCAGAAATTAGTCATGAGAAATGCATTGAAACAAGAAATTAGTTTAGATCATTCAGAAATGCAAGTTTCAAGTTGCATTAACAAGAACTGTACACAAAACAGAAGAAAAGATTACCACAGTTAACAGTCACACTTAGGTGCTGTAGTCACAATCCCTGTACTCTGTAATATAAACAGTTATGAACTTTATTTAAGTTTTGTTTTCACACTTCAGAACTTGAAGGAGTTCAAACTACCATCTCAGTACTGCAATAAAGATGGGGGATGCTAGAGTGAAAATAAAACATCTCCTGTGATAAAGAAAAACAGCAAAAGCAGTAGACTTTGCTGACTCCCAAACCAAACAAAAGCAACTTCTCACAAAGTAAGTGTCACTCAGGCAAGAAAACCCAAATTCTACCTCCAGAGCACTTCTGTAGCATTTCATCATGACTATGAAAACTTAGTAGTACCATAAAAAAAGAAAAGCATACTGTGTAAGTCGGAGATCCTGCCTGAAATTAATGTCAATTGAGGCAAGATACATTTACTGTGAGCTCCGTACACAAACTGCACCTAGGAAGCAAGTCAAGGCCAGAAATCCAGCTGCTCTCAGAAGGACTGAACATCTCCTGTGCTGTGCACTGCTTCTTTACAAAGGCAGCATTCAAATTCCACAAGGCCACTGTTAATTCAGTCCAAGAACTTGAATTCAGTCCATCGACAAATGAAGGTTGTTTCCCCGCCCTTTTGCTCTTCTTTTGGGAATGCCCCATGTATTTTACTGTTGTATTTGAAGGGAGAAGCTTTAAATATGTGCATTCAAATGAAATTCCACATACCTGGAGAGAGCAGGAACAGGTACTCCTCTTGCTCGGATCGATGCTTTCCCACGGACAACTGGAACTTCTGCACTTTCTGAGCCACCATTTAAATATGTTAATTCTTGAAGCTGTGCCTGTCTGATTTCATCATTGTAGTCCTAAAACAAGGGGAAGGCAGGGTGGAAAAAAAAAAATCAAATTGTTTACCCGCCATTCTCAGCAAACACTGCTCCTGAAAGTTTCCTCTTAAGAAGTTGAATATTCCACTGTAAAAGCTTAATATGCATAATAAGATAGGAATAATATTCATCCCAAATATTGTTAGAGAATTCTACATAACTGCCATTTTTGTTCAGGCATGTTTTTCTTCCCTTTTGCATATATTTTTATGTAGCTTTACCAATTAAAATGGCAATGTTAAAATGCTGCAGAGATAGGAGGAAACCAGAAAAAAAAAAAATCAAGATCCCATATTCTGAACTGAGATCCAGTTTGCAGTTCCAGCTGTAGAGTGACTGTATGTTAAAAGCAGGACTAAGAGGAGAAAGCAAGAGTTGCAAAAGAGTAGAGAAGAAATAAATACACTGTTGAGAACAGTACATAAAAATGAAGAAATAGATTATGAATCCACAATTTTAAAGTCAGAAGTTATAGAATAAACACAGAAATTCATTCAATACCCACACACACTGTTATCTAATAAGAAGAGCTAGAAAAACTAAATTCTATAACATGCAATGGTAAAAATTCCAAGGACATATGGCTTATTTCTATCTGCACAAATCCTCTACTCTCAAGGTCTAGCAAAAGGAAACTCAGGTTTTTACACATGGAATTAAGACAGTATTTCTCAAGCACAGTTTTCAGGGACCTTGAGGCAACCTCTGAAACAAGCAGATCACACAGGAATAAAACAGACCCAGCACTGAACTCTTGAGATTTAAGTATTTTTCTACCATTTGTCCTCCATTTAAAGTGAGCCAAGCAGAATGGAACCATAAAGGTGAATTAAAGATAACTATTTTACCCAAAGTGCATCTGTACTGTGTATCAAAATATTAATAGGTGCTCCCAAAGGAACAAAGGGACACTTCTGATCCAACAGCTATTCTGCAAATCCTCCCATTTCAAGAAGGAAGGTTTGTTCTAACACCACTCATTTTACAATTCAATGACAAAACAAAGAATCTGCATCTCACTGCAAATCTGAGTTTATTACATTTACTCACTAGACAGGGACCAAAAGATTGTCAGGCAGTCTTACAGACTTTGAAACATAACCCTGCACTGAATGGAGATTAAAACTTCCATGAATTCAAATCTCTCTATTATCCTTGAAACATTCTACTTCTCCTAGAATTCTATAAATGTAAATAAAAAAAAAATGTCCTTTATATGCCATTGCTGAAGAAATTTACTGGTGTTAAAAGAAGAAGCACCATAAGAGCATTTTGTCCAAGCTGCCTCAAATAGATTCTGAAATTTAACTCCCAACTGCCCACCTGAGATCATCCTCTATTTAGCAGCAGAAACCAAACAGCAAATATGAGAAAGGTCTAGAAGACTGAAATAATTGTTTCAAATGGTATAATTGAAGATTTTGAGAAACAGAATCCATTATTACCTGGCCAGGACCCAGTAAATAACCAATCCATTAGGGAGTAGATTACAAACAGGAAACTGAACACTATTCTGGCCAGTGACTATACAGAAACCCACTTTGTATTTTTCTTTATTTGTTGCTGGATCAGAACCGGCTAAAATTGCAAAATTCTATGTCCTGTATAGAACAAAACTTCAGTCTTGACATAAAATGCCAAGAAACTGTACCACCAACATACAATGTCAAAGTTCTGACAGCCTGTATCAGATGCCCTTTATAATTTCTTCACAAAACATTGTTTTCAGAACTGGGCCCCTGGAAAAATACCTTTGATCATTTTATACTCAATTAATTTAATTCACAGCCAAAGATGTGCTCGGGTTGCCACTGTGTATGTTGGGTCCCTTTCCTTTTCTCCCTAATGCTTTCTCACTTTCCTGCAGCACATTACCAGACACAGCAGCAGCCTTAGGTCACAGAGAAGGGCTCCACTGTGCACAGCACAGAACAGAAAACATGGCCCTTATCACATATGCCAGAGGCAGCAGGAGGATGCAGAGTGAAGGGGCAGTACAAGGCAGCCACGATAAGCTGCAGTGCTAATCCATCAGACTCTGAAATGGATTCCTCAATTAAAAGCAGCAGATGGTCAATTTATGAATACTCACTGCTGGAAACAGCACACTTCAAGTCAAATTAAGCAGACAATCTTTTCCTCACCTAGAAGATGGACATGGGAACCCTTTAGACTGCATCCCTCCTCTGAACATCTTAGGCAGTGGCAGCACTTGAATTTCAGTCAAATGCTGCTGTGGAATTTCAACTGAACAGGTTTACTCTCACTTTATGAATAAATTGCCTACCCTGACTAACTACAGTCATATCCAACCATGGAGGGTGCATTCACATTAAGATTCATGCAAGACATTTGGATCCCACAAGTCCCCATACTTACATGATCTAACTAAACCTCCTGTAAAATTTTATCTATGATTTTCACCCAGTCAGATCAACACATTGGCAGCACCTCTTCTTGGGATCACTCTAGCTTAGACCTTACTTCGATTTATCACTCAAATTATTAGCAAAGCTATTTATTCATATCATGTTAGGACAGATCCCTACAAAACCCTTTGGGGCTTTGCAAAGCACTCAAGTAGATCTTTGTCCTGACAGTGAGCAATCAGCAATTATCAGGTTTCCAGACACCTTTTTTACATCTTGCAATTACTTGCCAGCTTACTTTAGGAAAAGTCTGTGAGAGCTTCCAAAGGCCACTAAGCTATTCAAAACATCACTAAAAGCTATTTCATCACCACATCTTACAAATCAAATATGCAGAAGGTAGGACAGGCTACAGGAGAAGGTTGTGAATTCTGCTCACATTGTCATATAACTAGTATAGATAGATTGTTCTCTCAAAGGCATTTCTATACTTTGCTTTAAAGACAAGGAAAACAAGAAACTCTGGTAACCAATGGCAAAGGGTAATTAGTGCTGTAGCTGTCAGAAGACAAATGATTGCCACTAGTCAAAAATTAAGCAAAACAGACTAAGTTCTAATGGCCAAAACTGCCATCATGACAGAATCACAGAATGGTTTGGGATGGAAAGGGCCTTAAAGACCATCTTGTTCAAACTCTCCAGCCATGGGCAGGGACACCTCCCACTAGACCAGTTTGCTCAGGGCCCCATCCAGCCTGGCCTTGAAATTCTGGTGTAATGCAGCAACCAGGGGCAAGTGACGGTGAAAGTATCTGGCTTTTTGACCTGACAGAAGCAATTCTGAGATAACCAGGATCAAGCACAACACTCAACACCAGGATCAACACAATACTGAAACAAGAGTGCTGACCAAAGAGGCTGGCCAAAATAAAGGGATGGGCCAATTCAAAGGAAGATAAAAGAATATATTTAGAGTCAGAAGCCACAATTCTAACTGCAGAAGATAGGTAAGGCTCAAGGGAACACAACCACAGCCAAAAATACCCTCAAAACTAGTTTTTATGTTTTGGATTGAGTAATGTTGATAGTTTAAAAATTACCCCATTGCAGCTGCTTGAGGTTAAACTATAATGCAAGGATGCTTGTCCATGGATCTGAAGAGCCAATAAGAGAGGCTGACTATATTTTTGCTATAGTCAGCTACCACAAGGATAGTTTGTATTCTGAATTCTAGCACCTAATGTGATGGTATGTTCAGCACTGATCTGAAAGATGAACAATAATCATATCCATAAACTGGGTCTAGCATTTAAAACTGTAGGAAGTCATAGTGACTCTACATTGTAAGGAGAATGCAAATTATGATCATATATACTCATAGCAGGACATCATCCCTGAAATAAAACAGGTAATTTCTCAAGAAAGCCACAACAGACCTTGGAGGAAATAAAAAACAAGTTGCATTTGCAGCAGTGAACCAAACATCAGTTCTAGAGAAGAAAAAGCTTCTCCTTATTCCTTCAGTGGCTGCTGCAAGGGAGGGCAGGAGAAAGAGATTAAAGCATTTAGAGCAATTCTGATAAGCTTACATTTGAAAAGCCAAAGGGAAATTAAGACAGTGTTGGCTTGATCCTGCAGTTCAGGAAAGATTATGTAGCATCAGTTCAGCTCAGTATAATAAAGCTGCAATGATCAAAAATAAAGATGTGAAAGTGTATAACCACCAGTAAATGGAATTGCTCATTATCAGTCTGTAATTCTCCTGGCTTAACACACTAATGACCAGGTTTTGATAAGCTTACTTCATTTATGGCAACATTAGGGAAATCAGCCCAATGAAGAAAAATAAGACCTCTGATGGAGAGGTCATGGGGATCAGACATATCCTTCCTTCCAGCACCTGCTAGAAGCATTCATCAAATTGAACATATTTCTATCTAAAAAAAGGCAGCTGTTTGCTGTCTAGAATAGCCAAGAATTTAATTCTCCCTTATCTCTCCACAACATTAAATCATGAATCATGTAAATAGAGTAACCTTTGACATTATGACAGCCCATCATTCCTACAAATATTCTGATGAGTATCCCCTGTCTGATCAGTTAGGATGTCTGAACAGCAGTATGTTTATTCACTCCTTTTCATATGCATCAAGAAAAAAGCAGTTTGGAACCTGCAGACAAATGTACAATGTGATGCTTGACTTTTTTATAAGATGAGAACATAATGCCCAGGACATCTTTGTTTTTTAATTGTCCTAAAGTGCATCTACATTAAAGTGATTTCACATCAGGACATTTCCTGCTGAACCTCCTGATCATTGTCATTTGTCATGCTTTGGTTCATACCACAGTGCAATATTGGGGCACATGAACTCACTTTATTCAGACAAAAACAGAAGAAACACTCAGGGAGCACACAGCTCCAGTCACCTGGAGACTTAGTTTCATAAAATACCTTGAGTTGGAAGGGACCAACAGGGGTTATTTAAGCCCTTATTTAAATCCTGGCCCTGCCAGGACACCTGTAGAATCCCAGCATGTGCCTGAGAGTACTGTCCATTTCTCGAACTGTGCCTTGGTGCTGTGACCATTTCCCTGGGGAGCCTGTTCTGGTGCTCAGCCACTCTCTGGGTGGTTTCTTAGATGTTGACTAGGTTTGGTACAAACTGAAATTCCCAAAATACATACACAGGAGCACTGTTAAGTCATCAGCACCAACTGCTGCACAAGAGACCTCCCCCGTTGGTCCCCAACACAGCCAGGCTGGCTCTACTCAGACATTTACAAACTGCTGTCACTCAGATACATGACTCAGGAAACTTTCCTTAGCCAGGTCCCCATACTTCCCAGATATGACACAAATAAAGACTAACACTTGGGTAACATTTTCAGCAGTAAAAATAAACAGAAGTCAATGCACTTTGTAAATGTTTTAATTTCTATACTATTTCTTTAATCACCAATAAAGACTGAAGAAATGTTTCCTCAAGAGCTAAAACTGTTGGAACTTCACACATAGAAACATCATCTCAAGTGCTCCAGAGCTTCCTAAGAGAGGCTAGATTTTTTTTCAAGCAGTTTACTGTTGCAAATAAGTAAGGTTGGCTCTTACATGAGGAGCAGATGAAGTTATTTTCTTATAGAAGACTAGAAACTCATTACCAAGATATATCCCTGGAGTACAAAATTGTACTGAAAACCAGATGTCAATTTACACAACCATACAATGGAAGCTGAAGTATACACCACAAAAAATATAGCTCATGTATCACTAATATTGTGATAAAAATAAAGATACAAGATAAACCTGTATTGATTCTCAGCACTCAACACTAAACCAGGATTACAGCTGAGAGAAATACTACAGCTTCAAATGTATTAAATCTTAAACAGAACTGATGCTTCACGTGTATCAAGAAAACAGAAAAGGGACACATTTCACAGATTTTCACTATTATTTGTGGTCTGTGGTACTTTGCATATGGCTAGTTAAGCAAGAATAAGTTTTTCTTTTACTGTAGGTCAGGTCATGAAATTTGGGCAGACAGCTACAGATTCACCCAGTAACTCTGTATCAAAATACAAAGTATATGACAATCAATTTCTTTCACAAAGGAAATTAAGCAATGTGACCTGAGCAATATTGTGCACTGTTCAGAATTATAGAGCAGTTTGGGCTGGAAGGGACTTTAAACATCATCTAGTTCCAACCCCCCACAATGGGACACCTTCACTAGACCAGCTTGATCAGTTTTAGAGAACATTTCTAACTCAAGACTACCAGAATTCTCATAAAAAGAATAAAATACTAACAGGGATGAGGAACTTCTTGATTTCTTCCAATGCATGTCCCATTCTGGCATATGCTTCAGCAGGTGGAGCAAATACTTCAATTAAAACATGTAGATCATCATTTAGGTGGAAATATTTTGCCTCTCCACTTTTTCTCAACTCTTCTTCCTAGGAGATAAGAAAAAGATTGGTTTTATAAATTCTTATTTGAAAGATTGTAATGCAAGTGTTGAAGTTACTCCAAAGGAATTTTCAGATACTGTTCACTCCTGTTCTGATGTCAGCAACTAAAACAGTAACACATAGTAAGAACCAACAGCTTCTGCTCACATACAGAAACTGCAGCACAAGGAGGAACAATGCCAAGATTTTCCCAGGTGCACCAGTTTCATGAAGACACTCTTTTCTTGAAAGTAAAGTCTACAGAAACAGGTATCATCTAATATTCCACAAGAGCAAGCTTTTTTTTACCAATATTATTTCAATCTCAGTATTACTATGCTGCTTTCAGTATTACTATGCTGTTCTCACTGCAGTTTTTATCCAATGAGTGCATCCTTCACAAAACTGTGCTATTTGGACATAAAACTAACAGCACATGAGATGAGGAAAGAGAACATTAGCAGAAAGAGTTCAGTAGCTATTTCAGAAGCAAGCTTATTTCTTTCATCTTCCTTTACCCAACCCACTTCAATGAATGCAAAGCTGAGTTCAATGGACTGAAGCAGAGCTCAGTTTTCAAATACTGACATTCATATGTAAAATATTCACAGACCAAAAGGGCAGCACTTGCTTTTCTCAGGCTGCACCTTGCCCATGTGTACTTGACAGGTCCAAGGGATGAAACCAGCACTAGAAATAATTTCATTGCTTTACCAGATAACATTATATCAAATAATTAGCAGTTCTGCTGTCTAAAAAAATGACACTCTCCTGCAGTTTCCTGAATTTGGCAAGCACCAGGTAAGCACTTCATCCTTTAGATTACTAAAATTATAAGTTGCAATGATAGCTGAAATGTCCTCCTCTGCACACTGCTAATTATGGGTTGAGGTTCATATGTGACAATCCATTTCTGCTTCTCATGAGTAACATTCTTGTCAACATGATTTGTGTTTAACTATGAAGATGTCTAAAAAAAGAAAAAAAAAATCAGTCTAGATCACTGTCAGAGTATCCAGAGCAAGAATATTAAGAGGCCACTCAGCAGGATTACACTCCGTCAGCAAAATCATTATTTTATCAATACAAGTAAGAGATTTTAAAAATAGAAGGTAATCTAATATGTCACACAGCTCAAATATTTAGTTTTAATAGGAACTGCTTCTCAGTTAAATACTTTAAGCACAGTTGCCCAAAGCATATGAGCCACTAGCACTGGAAGCTAGTTGAGTTCCCCATGTACTGGTTTTTAGCTTATAATTGCACCACACACTCCCTGTCCTTTTCTCCTGAAGAGGAAAGAATCACTGTGCAGTTAGTTTGTGCAGAAAACAGAGTGCTAAGAAACTTCCCTTCTGTGTTTATCAATCAAGTTGACTGATAACAGCAATAAGCAATAGAAAAGTTACAATTTCCTGTGTAGGACCTGGTAAAAAAAGCCTTTCAATCAGCACTTTTAACAAACCATACAGAATTTCAAGGCAGGTTTTTTAGGATCATTCCATAATTAGACTTTTAAAGTCACTCTGTGCTTTTTTTGACAAGTGTTACTGTATTTTATTTTAGTTCTGTAACATAACTTAGCAATGCTTCCATTACTGTCTCCATTACTTGCAAGACCAGAGGTTGGACTTTGATGATTGATGCAGGTAACTCCTAACTCAGGATATTCTGTGACTCTATGAAAACACTACACACTAAAACTCTTATAACAGCACACAAATGAAAATGAGCTCACTCACTCGCTACATCTCACAACCTTGGGAACACATTAAGCATTTCATTTTTTTTTGTTTCTCATAAAGATCAACACAAAAGCCATAACTTGTTCAAATTCCAGAATCCCTCTCTGATAGCAATTTAGCTCCCATAAAATTCTCTGTCTTCCACTATTTGACATCTATTGGCTTGGTTTGCCCACTGCATGTGGAATCTTGGCTTGACTGGATAAAGAGAGCCATTAACCAATAATCAATATTAGAATCTTTTTATTTGTTCCAGTTTTTGTTACAAGGTTTGTTCCCCTCAGAAATTTAAGGCAAGAAACAAAACTCCACTGACAATACTCAGGCCTTACCTTTGTCTTGTCCCTCATAGAACCTTTTCCCAAAATGGACATTTTTGTCAGTGTTTCTTCCTGCAAACGCTTTAGAGAATTACCACGTGGACCCAAAAGTTTTCCAACAAAGTTGAACTGTAAGAAAACAAAACCAAAAAAAAACCACAAGACATTAATCTCCTTTGATTTTTAATTGCAAATTAAGGAGCAATGAGTAAATTAAAAGGGACATTTTACTGAAACAACTTTTGGCCATAGGTTAAAATTATTGGATCGTAAATTACAAAACACTAAGTACAATCATATAGCACAATTAATAGAATGTCAGTGGCTCCAGCAACACAGAAATATCTGAACTCAGGGATAACCTGGTGTCCTCTACAGGCTGCCAGACCAAGAGGAGCTTGATGACAAAGCCCTCTTGCTCCTGCTAACAGGAGGCATCATGCCCAAGGCTTTTGTCCTGCTGAGGGACTCCAACCACCCCAAGATCTGCTGGAAAAGTGACTGGGCAACCCTGGAGACTCCTGGAATGCCTGTGGGATAACTTCCTGAGCCAGACCTACCAGAGGGGAGGCGTTGCTGGATCTGTTTGTCACCAATGCAAATGAGCTCAGTGGGGACATCAAGACTGGAGGCAGCAATCATGCACTGGATATGGATGAGGTAAGGAGTAAAGTTGTGCTCCTGAACTTCAGGGAAGCAGAATTCCAGCTCTTTGGGGAGCTACACAGTGGGATCCCCTAACAGACTGCCTTTAGGGATGAGGGAGTGGAACTGAGCTGGCAGATCTTTAAGGAAATCTTCCACTGAACACAAGAGCAAGCAATTCCCAGCAGCAAGAATTCAGACAAGAGAGCAGCATGGCTGAGTAGGGACAGGCTGGCCAAACTAAAAGGCAAAAAACAAATGCACAGACAGTGGAAGTTGACAGGTGACGTGGGAAGAGCATAGAGATGAAGCCTGGTTGTGTAGAGCTGGGGTGAGAAAGGCCCAAGCACAGATAAAATCTGGCAAAGGACACAGAGAGTAACAGAAAGGGCTTCTAGCAGTGTCCCAGCCAGAAAAAGAAGGTTAAAGAAGGTATTGCTCCCCCTTTCCCCTGACAAACAATGCTGGAAAACTGGTAACAACAGATGAGAAGGTTGAGGTACTCAACAACTGAAGTGACTCAATCATGTCAAAAAGATAGCTTTAGGCAGAAATAAAATATAGTGATACTGAACAGCAAACAGACTTAAGCTTTGTGGCCTCAAATTTATGAAATCGTTTGTAAATTCTTTGTTTGTTCTTCTACTGCTGTGTCACTGAAGAGCCAAGATGGGCTGCAGTGATCTCCCTGTTCATCTGGAGTTATTTGAAAGGACTCAGCAATGGGGCAATGCAGTCCCAAATCTCTTGTTGCTACACTGGCAGTGTTGATGGAACAAAGGCCCAGCTGCACTCTTCCTACAATGCAGAAAGTCTACAGCTCCAGTTCGTTTCTTTCAGCTTTAGACAAAAAAAGAAAGCAAGCATAAAAGTCAACTAAACAGGAAAATATAAAAGTTTATTCTCCCTACTAGCTGCAAGTTCAATTCCCAATGTAGACCTCACATAATAATACTGAGAAAATAGCTTATGGATTACTACAGTTCACATAACCTATTAAATTTAAGGCCTTGCATGAAAACAGCCTTTTCTGAAATTATCAGGTCACATCAAGAACTTCTCAGAGAATTTCTTTATTTATTTCTTTTTATTAGAATTTAACATTTTTTTTCATATAGGTCCTAAGATACAGTCAAGAAAAATATTAATCACAAAGACTGAACAAATACAGGTAGAAATTTCCCTTGCTGAGCGTATTCAGGACTCAGGGCCACTGATGGGGTCTTGTGCAATTTAATTTACAATCATTATTTCAACAGAAGGTTGAACATCTGAAGGTGCAGATGTTCTCTAGAGATTCCTCTAGAGATTTTAACTTGGACTTCTGATTTTATTTTTTCTGAAGGTATAACAAAGGAAAGAAAACAAATTGAAACAATTTGGAACAAATTTGAACTCCGAGAAGTCAAATACTCCTTATCAAGAGTTTCCTTAAAGGAAGCTCATAGTTAAGCTCAAAGTAAAGTTTTCAAAATAAACTGGAACACCACCTCAGCTTTTCAAGCATTACTTAAGATTACTTATGTCTATCTGTAATAGCCTTTTAAGCTACTGGGAACAAAAACAAACACTTACTCTTTAGTGCAGCTGTAGTCTTTTAGTTAAAACCAAGTAGTTTAATGTTGTATAAACCTAAAATTTGACCTACCAAACTTCAATACCTGCAAAAGTTGTCATCTTGTAAAAACCATGAAATCTCTAGCACCCAAGTCAGACATCACAGGAGCTATACAAGGACTGCACAGATGACATGTTCTAGACACATTTAATGAACGTGAAAATGTATTGTCTGTATCCTGAGATCCACTGAACAATTCTTTTCAGTGCACTGAGGCTCCAAATATTTGATTTGACAAGTCTGAAGCATAAGAGACTTGCGTTGCAAGTCTGAAATTCTGCTGATTTGAAAGCACAGTACCTCTAGATGAAGCTTAAAAGCACAAATGTGTGTAAAATATGGCTTACAATGCAGTCACAAAGCATTTTTGCTCCCACATAACAAAACTAAAAGGCTTTGGAACATTTCAGTTGATCATTCCATAAATAAAACCCATTTATGATATTGAAGGAATCCTTTCAGTAGAAAACAGATTATTTATCTTGGAGAGGTATTGCATTTTGTTCAAACTATTGGTTTATCTGCCTTTTACATCAAATTGGAAACATCTGATCAAAGGTTTATTTTGAAATATTTCATAGATATAGAAACACTCAAAGTATCAGTCACTAAGTTACTATTATTACCTATACACTGCTTTCAATCAAATAGTAGAAGGACTCAAACCTAAAGGACAAATCCAGCACACAGTAAAACAAATTCTACTTACAAAATTAGCAAAACCTATTTATCTGCTGGTGTTATAGAAACAAGTAAGTCTGGCAGATCCAGTTTAGCTCTTACACAAGATTGCTCACATACAAGTTGCATGGGTGCTTCCCATATCCCACATTTAGGGTTTATTTGCCCCAAGAGCACAAGAACAAAGAACAAATTCAGGTTTATTATTGAACTCAAGCTCATAAACTATCTCTGAATTAGATACACTGGATAGTAACAGACAGACACCCGAGCAGCTCTGCCTCAGTCAGAGTAGACACATTCACTAGTGCTGGATCAGAATCCCCAATGCCAGACTCTGCTCTTTACCCACCCCTCTCAAAACAGCACAATCACCTCCCAACTGCTGCAAACACCAAAAACAGTCCTCAGCTCAACACTGTATTACAGCAGTCACTCTGTATTCCAGTGCAAGCCAGTGAAGTCTTCAGCTCTACAGGACAAATGAACTCTTAGTCAACCAAAAATGTCACTCTGGACGGGATCACCTTTGTCAAATCAGGAACTGCCTCTGCACTAAGACAGCTTCTAGTGTATTAGGTAAGTGCTAGTAAACTATGGACAATGGAAAATAAAAGAGGAGATAAAGCCCCCAAGACAAATTTGCCTCTAGATCAGCTCTGAAGGATTTGGCAAATACAGTATCTCGAGCAAAACTGCAGGCATTTGGCAAAAACAATATCAAGACTCAGATTAACAGACCTGAAACAACTAGAAAAAATGGGAAAAAATTAGCACCTCAGCTATTCTAACCAAATAATACTCTGCTATTAATAAATGGCAGTCTCTGAACAAAATGTCATCTGATAATACATTCATTTGAGCAAAAGGATGGAAGATTTGAGAGGTGATCTTACTCCTAAAATCTGTGCTCACTGAAAGCACACCCCTCCTGTACCTCTGGCTCACTATGTGGGTAAAGATACATCCTGCAGTGCAACAACTTCCTCCAGTCCCTGGGATACGGCATTTTTTCTTGATCATGGTGTCTATTAGCTGGCAAATAATGGTTAACTGCACTGAAAAAGTGCATCTGTTTCCCTTTCACAGATTATCCTAAAATCTATAATAAAAATCTCCCATTTAAAATACATCTTAAATAGAAAACATCTTTCACAATAGAAACATCAAAAAATTGATCATAAGGTTTTTGCTTCAAAATTGTTTCCTTTCTTTTATGTTCATAAATCCTCATTTTAAGAAGCATTTTTTCAATTATCATACAATGGAGATTATGGGCATCACTGCAAAGCACCCATTTCTTCAGAATCACCAAATCAAAACATGACTTGAACAGTTGCCTAGAGATTTGTTTCCTTACCACATCACTGCTTGAAACTGTTCCCTGAAAACATTTCTGGAGAAACATTTGCAAAGAACATTCAAAGAACGTGATATTCTCTTCAGAATTATTTGATGTACTATATGAATTATAACCAAAACAAAAAAAAAAAGTAATTAATGCCAGTGCTACAGCATTTTTAAATGTATATATTACAGAAAAGGGGATATAATAGAAAAAGTAATCCTTGTTTATCCCCAACCAAAGCAAGTCTGCTAAGAATGGTTCATCCAGCTTAAAACACTTAGTGAAAGTATAAATGCTTGACCAAATGCTTTCCTGTAAAGCCTTAAGCACTCCATTGTTATTAAAGCCATAGAAAGCTTTCTTGACATATTAGTTTTCTGCAATGGTTTATCTGTGACAGGGTCACTAGAAAAAAAAAAGTTAGTTTTTAAGATTCAGAGCACTTTCCCTCAGAATGACCTGAAACAAGGCAAATTTTAAAGTTTTTCCTATTCATCTCAGAAAGCTAAAGTTTCTCTAGAAAGGTAAGTGCTTCAAGCATCAGTGTTATACCACAAACTACTCTCCTTCATAAACGTTTAATCATAGAAGAAAGCTTAGTCAATTTTACTATAAAGTTGCTCAAAAGTTATCCCTGCTATTACAACTGATGCTTGTTCCTCTGCATCATTTCTGGTTATGCAACCACATTTTCTCATTTCTGCTTTAAGAAATCCTTAGAGCTAAGCTATTATGAAAAATTGCTTTCTAACTAGTCATGTGATTAAAATATTAATCTCTCCATGACTTTACATAACAATGGCAGATATATTGTATATGACAATGACATTTTGAAACAGGTATTTTCACTTTAAAAGTTGAGCTACGGCTAAAATGGATACCAGTTCCACAAGTCAGTAAGTTTTGAGAAAATATATTTAAAGTATCACTTTGGGGAACAACAGACCATTTCTTCCTAACTTCTGAGATTTATCCAGTATTTAAGTGTAGATCTGTGAGCAATTTTTAAAATGGTAGCCTGTCAAAATGGAAATAATTATTCCCCACAGTTTTGATCCATCTCACAGAAAACCATCATGATTCCATTTGCCATCCCTGGAAGCTATTTTTTTCACCTAATTCAGAACACCCAAGTTCAGCAAACTTGTCAAAGCAAAATCAAGGTTCTGAGACAAAACTACTTCACAATGCATATTCATTAAATGTGTGGAAGGGGGATAACACCCTCCTGCCTCACAAGTACACAACAAAGCTCTAAAACACCTTTCACATGTGATGGCTCTTCAGAGCAGAGCTGGGACAGATCCACAGAGTCCCTCCACCAACACAACCACATCACGAGTGGCCACCTCACCTTTTATGCCTTTAATTCTGTGAAAGCTTGAAGATTATTTTCAAGCATGAAACACAAGAGAAATACAGGTTTAAGGGTCTTAGTTTCACACAGGACCCAGAGTCACCTGAGGTATTCAGAAGACCAAGCAGCAAGTCACTCTAACCTCAATGTCCAAAACTGATCTCATTCCACTACCTGTAGTTTAGACATCCAGCATCCACATGGACTCTTATCTATAGGTAACCTATTGAGAAATCAGTTCTACCTCAAAAAGTTGGCCCTTTTCCTTTAAGGTTGCATAAAAATCCAATCTCTCTAATCCTTACTTGTAGTCGATGTCCCAGTTACAACAGGATTGCAGACAGCATTACCAAAGCTTATTCAAGCTTCACCTAAATACCTCAAATTAATTTCTGTATCAAAGCACTTCAGGCCTCTTGGAGGCATCTGCAGAGCTGGACCAAACCAAAAAACTCCAAGACTCTTCACAAACGTATTTTGAAAGGATGTGACTGGGCCTGCAATCTATAAAGGAGTTTCCACATGGTTTTGTCTTACCAGGTAAGACTCTCTGTCACCATATCAAGACATATTCCATCAGGGACTTTTTTTAAAGAAGTCTGTAAATAACACAAGGAAATTTATTTAAATGCACAATCAGCTTCAAGGAGAAACTGCACGTAACTCCTGGGACTCATATCTTGAGTTATTTCATAGTACAGACAAAATTCAGGTTGTCTTGGTTTTTCTATCACCTTCTATCAAGGTCCAGATATTAAAAAAACAAACATTTAGACCAACTATCTGTAGCATGAAATGAAGCATGTTAACTATAACTAACACTGCCAAGGGTTGAGTAAGACAAAGGTTCCCAGTTAAAGGATGCAATTAAAGAGTATTTAGGCAGGAGGCCAGTTAAGCACACACTCAGCTATTTGTGAACTAAACAGAAGACCAGAAACTCTTACTTTTTCAAGGTAAGCAAAGATGCCCAAAAAAGTGCAATACATACTTTAGAAGGTGAGGTCTACCAGATTCTTTTCCAACAGAATCCCAGCTGCTGTGCTCTCGGATTGAAGAGCTTCTGCTGCACTTAACCTGTCACCTTCCAGGGCTGTCAGAGGTAATTGCACAGGACCCAGCCATGGGCTCATGAGAATGCAGCTGACAGGACAGGAAATGTGAGCAAGCATTACCATGCCAGGCTGATCTGATCACAGCCTGGACTGCCTGACCTGTGCTGAGGCTATTATGATTTATTCAAGGAGTCAGTTACAGAAAAGTTTTAAAGAAGGAAAAGGCAATGTAATATACATTTCAAGTCTAGCAAGCTGTCTTGCTTGGGGGCAGGGCACTGAGGGGTTGATTTGGTTCACAGATCTCTTGTATAACAAAAAATTAGGGTAAGATTAATGAAACATCAATATACATAAACAGCAGAGGCATCTTTCATTCCAAGAGTCATCCCTGGCACATATAAACAAAGGAATAGCTGCTGTTGGCAAAAAATCACTTATATTTGTGGTTAGTTTCATTTTCATCTATTTAATCCTGTTAAGGATTTAAGAATTTTAATAACTTGGGAGTTTTTTTTATCTAGTTTAAAAGCAGGACCTTTATTTAGGGGACTATTCTGTTAATGAAGTGGAAGCAAACTTGATTTTTCTCACTACTTCCTGCTTACCAAAGTTAGATTAAACCCAAACTGGTAACCCAAAGCTTGTTTGAGAGATTTATCAATTATCAACTTTCAACTTCAAAGAGCAGATTCTCGGGTCACCAACATCATAAAAACTGTATCTCCTGAAAAAATGGAGATGTCTTTGTTCAGGATCTTGTGATATAGGTAACAGCATTAGTGTGGACTGCAGACAAACATGCCAGAATGACAGCAGAACTCTGAATTCAGTACTGACATGCAGAAGATTATTTTTCAGAGATTTCATCCATATTTAAGTCTGGAATTTAATTCTTAAGCATTTGTCGCCAATGCTGATCAGCAAAAAGAAAACTCAAAAATGAGAAACAAATCTTTTAACCATTTTTCTGAGGAATTCTTCCTTGGTATTTTCTACCAACAACTGTGCAGCAATACCAACACCTTCCCCAGGTAAAATGGTCTAGGAAACTGCAAACACAGACAGAGAACAACAGTGCAGAGACACAAAGCATTTATGTGGAACACCAGTTCAGGTTGTTATGAGGACCATAATATTTTTTGCTATGTTCTGCAGAAGAGAATCACAGAAAAGTATAGGATGGAAAAGACCTTTAAGATCATCCAGTTCCAACCTCCTTGCCATGGGCAGGGACACCCTGCACTCGATCAGGTGGCTCAAAGCCCCATCCAGCCTGGCCTTGAACACTTCCAGGAATGGAGCATCCACAACTTCTCTGGGCAACTGTACCAGATGCTACATTGCTCTTTCAGTGAAGAATTTCTTCCTACTAACTCATCTAAATCTCTCCTCTTTCAATTTAAAGCCATCCCACTTGTCCAATCACTCCATGCCCTTGTAAGAAGTCTCTTTCCAGCTCTCTTGTAAGCCCCCTTTAGGTGCTGGAAGATGCTGTAAGGTCTCCCTGGAGCCTTCTCCAACTCTCATCCCATTTTCCTAGCAGAGGTGTTCCAGCCCTCGTCATCTTCATGACCTCCTCTGGACTAATTCCAGATCCACAGCCTAAGCTCTAGGGGTGCCAGAGCTGGATGCAGCACTGCAGGTGGGGTCTCACAATAGCAGAGCAGAGGGGAAGAATCCCCTCCCTCAGCTGCTGCCCACAGGGCTTTGGATGCAGCCCAGGACACCTTCGGTTTCAGGGCTGAAAGAACAAATTTTGGGATCATGTTGAGCTTCTCTTCCACCAACACCCCAAGCCATCCTCCTCAAGGCTGCTCTTGATCCATTTCTCTGCCCAGCCTGTATCTGTGTCTAGGATTGCCCCAGCCCACAGAGATCACCTTGCACTTGGCCCTGCTGATCTTCATGAGCTGTACACAGCCCCACCTCTCCAATCTCTCCTTGTCCCTCTGGATGTCATCACATCCCTCCAGTGTGTGCCAACTGCACCACACAGCTGGGTGTCTCTGAACTGGCTGAGGGTGTGCTTGGTGTCACTGCCCATGTCACCAACAAAGATTTCAAACAGTGCTGGTCCCAGTACCCACCCCCAAGGAACACCACTCATCATTGGCCATCACCAGGACACTGAATCATTGACCACAGCTCTGAGTGTGACCATCCAAGCCAATTCCTCATCCACCAAGTGGTCCATCCATCAAGTCTCTGCAGTTTAGAGACAAGAGCGACACATGGGACAGCATCAAATGCTTTGCACAAATCCACACAGATGATGTCACTTGCCTTTTCCCCTTATCTACCAACCCTGTGACCCTGTCAAAGGAGTTCACCAGTTTTGTCAGGCACAACTTGTCCTTAGTGAAGCCATCTTGGCTGTCACCAATCAGACAACATGGATAAATATCCAACACATGCACTCTACATACAGCTCAGAGGAACCAAGGTGATTGGAACAACCCCCATATCAATCCCACAAATCTTGACAAAGCATCCCTAATTTCTGAGCTGTCCTCTGAACACATGAGATAGAAATAGGATTAGCACTTCAAAAGTTTATTGATGAAAAAAAAGACTTTTTTTGTCCCATGTACAGGCATTTCAAACTCATGTCACTTACTGCAGACTGCAGTATGTCAGGATAAGGTTCTTAGTTTGCCATGTTGAAGCTAAGTCACTCCCTACAATGTATCATAATTTATGAGATCTCAAAAATAAAACCACGAGCCTGGTTCTAATACCAAGTGACAGCAAATTGCACTGACTGGTTGTGGTTAAGGGCAGGTGCTTTTCAGAGATATCAAGAGTACCTATCATAATTCTGAACTGATACTCACCCCGCAGACTACTCCTATACAGTGAGAAATTTTAGTTAATTTTGACTCTACAGAATCTTTAGTGAGTAACCTTTATCAAATATCCATCTATATGTAATAAAAAGGAAATTTCTAAGAGAAGTTGAGTCCCCAAATATTGGGGAAAAATATTCTTAAATATTAAGTATTGAGGATTTTACTCACTCTAGCAGAAGAGAGATTTATGTGAATAGAGATACCAATATTTTGCTTTCTGTGGAGCAGTCCTAGTAGAGATGCAGGAACTCACATGACATGTCTATTCTGCACAGCTGTTTTGCACCCCTGGATCTGCCTGGACATAAGTTCAGGCTTCTTTCCATAGCACTCACCAGGCTTTATTCCAGTTCAGTGTCTTTATGGGTCAGAATCAAATAGTAGAGCATTTCTAGCCATTCAATATATGGCAAGGGCTTTCCTAAATAATTTCAGTGTTTAGTCCTACAAAGAAAGCTGACACTAGATAAAGAAACAGAAATATCTTTCAGAAGGCTGTGTTTCCCTTTTTAATAGCCAGTTTGCCTTTCTTGCCCCTGAGATCAAGTATCTACACTTCAACATTTAGAAGAAAAACATCCTGTTTGCAAACAGTGACTGTGGAGGAAGGGGCTCCCATATTTTACCCTCCAATCTTTATGATTCTGTTTGCTCGTATATAGCTCTACTTAGTCATAAAGATGACTTAAGTCAGAGTTCCAAAGAGGTGCCCACATGATGTACAGCCTTGCACTCACTCAAGGAATATTTCATGAAACTTTGAATAGCAGCAAAGAAATCCCCACAAATTACCCTGCACAAGCTGTGAGAAAGACACTGATACTGTGCAGAAAAAAAAAACCCAATTATAAAAGGTTTTCCTAAACAGAAGGAGGAAGGAATGGTGACTTGTTACCTCCATGAACAGAAAGTTGTGAAATTTCTAGTAGGAAGAAAAAGCCATTTCAAACAAATTTAAAAAATGCTAATTTTATTGTCATAACATTAACCTTAAAATTTTAAGCAGCACCAAAATAATAAAGTTCCACAGCCTACTGAATGTTGCATAAATGCTTCCAGGCAGCAATATTTTAGTGCACGATAATACTTGGCAGTAAAGAAGCGTTAAGAATTCATGGTGGGCAAAGATATTAATGAAACAGTCTCTACCCCTCCAGAACAGACTGCATAATTTAGCAGTCAAGCTATAATTCATTCAAAAATAACAATGGCTGAAAGTTAAGAGGATGAGAAGAAAATTTACACAATTAGGTCCTCAATGATGCATTTTAAGCTGCACTCCCAGCTACAATAAGAAAGTTTCAAAGCCTGGCATCAGATCCAACTTAAAATTTTGTTTTTCCTTTTGATATTCTAAAGAGGGGGATATTGCTATCCCAAATATATGGTTCAATTATTTCCTCTCAACATACTATTTTATGTGCATTTTCCTGCACATTTATTCCAACAAGAGTCACTTCTACCTTAGAGCTCCTACAGAAAGATTGCAGAATAGTAACAGTAGTGACTATTTTAAATGTTTAATACTTTTAAATGTTACATTAAAAAATTAGTTATGATACTAGCAAAATATCTTTTATAAGAACTTAAATTTATCAAATATGAAAATTTGGCTTACCTTAGGGAATTGTTTTACTGGAATCAGAACTTTTTGTCCCAACTTCATATTCTTATTGATGACTACATCAATATACTTTTCTTCTTCCTTTCCTTCTCCTTTTTGGAATTTTTCAATTTCTGTTAAAGAAAAAAGTTGTTTTTTCAGTTTAATGCAACAATCTAAAAGCTGACAATCTTCAAATTCACTATAAATAAATTTCAAAGCTAATATTGAATGGCATACATATTACATATTTATAATTAATACATGTAATTGGTTATACAAGGCCAATAGGGTATAGCATGGTTCCTTTTTTATATTCATATTCATAGCAGCACCTTGAATTAGTATTGCAAAGACTCCATTCACTTAACACTAAGGATACATTTTTTATATGGCTCAAGTAGTGGAAACTATTCCTAGATACCTTTGAGCATGCTTAAATTAAAATGCATAACATAGTTAAATACTCAATAATTTTACTCCTGTTCTATAAATAAAGTATCAGTTTTAATGGTGTCTTTGTACAGTGCACTTAAGAAAATGTCAAGTTAATCTTTTGGAATTTTAGAAATGTAATTAAGGCACATAGATCATACCCAAAAATCTGAGATCAATTTTATGCCAACAATGACATTATTAGGAATGGGATTTAGAAGTTCAAATCCTGGCTTGCATGACTCTACTCATTCCAGAGATACACACAAAACTGCCTCTTGATTATACTTTTCTCCAAATATTGACTCTCCAGTGTGCTAATGAAAAAGTGCAGATTTCATTTCATTAGAGAGGATTCATGAGGAGCATACAGGGAGACAAAGAGAAGAAGCACTTCTTGAGGTATTTGCTGGATTGGGTCCATCATGCTGGGGGCTGCAGTGTTAAACATGGTAGCACACACCAAAACCCAGCCCATCTCAGAAGGGCCACAGAAGTTCTCCTGTGGGAACCTAAAACTTATCCTCCACAAGCATCTCCATCTATCTTGTTAATTTGTCTCAACAAGAAATACCCTTCTACTCTACCTGACCACTAGAAATTAAGGACATTCAAGACCTTGCAGTTTCTTTAATGGGAATGTGTTCTTAGGCCAAGAGGAGACTGTAATAACAACTTGAACACAAAAAAAAAAAAATCAAAAATATAGGAGAAACCAGCCTTTAACACACTTTCAAAGACAATCTGGTTTGATTTTCAGTGCAATGAAAAATAGAATAAATCAACAAATTTCTTACTACAGAAAGAAATGAATTCATTATTAGCAGATTTGTGTAATGGTGACCAGTCCATTTCTATTTACCACTACAGAAATTAAGATCTCAACATCTTTTTTAATACCTGAAATTTATCTTCCATGTTAACTTGAACTTCACTAACACAAAACAGGAAATAAACAATTTATCTAAGTTACTGTTCAGTGACTGCCAGCCTCAGCGTTGAAGAAAGGATTTTGAAGAAACAGAATTCCCCAGCAGTACTTTCAAAATTTCTTGTCAAGTCTCTACAAAGTTTTTGATTCCTGTGGATTGTAGCAATGTCAAAATTCTGAAGGAGCTTTATTAAAGCAACCTTGCTCCAGCACGTCCTTTGTTTCATCTTTCTCAGTAAAAAAAAAAGCCTCCAGCACCATAATCCTACCAGCTAACAACAACTGAAGAACATTTCAGTTGAAATCCAGGTAAAAATGGAAATTTGGAAATGCTGCATTACAGACTAGGGAATTATGGGCAATTAAACAGAAGCAAAGTTACATCTGCTTAATTTGGAATTCATTTCCAGGTGAAATTAAGACTAAAATTTTATAGGGTGTGATGTTCCCACTCAGAGATCAGGTGACTGTTCTTTTTTAGAAGTCAAAGTTTCCAAGTATCACATTCAGGTGTAAAAGCATAATACTATCACAGCATTCAAATATAGATATGCATCTAATAGCCCTCTTTCCTCAACAAGGGCAGTAGTGACAAAGCTCTTTGATTTCTCTTGAAAAACAAGATTAGGGACTCAGAGGTTTTTATGTTTTAAAGTAAAGACACAACACTAATTTTTAAGGCTGCTGTTGGTATTGCACTACTAGTACAAACATCCAAAACTTAAAACAAACCAAAAAACTACTGTTCTTTAGCAATATTTCACACCATAAAATGTTGATTATTAAAATTGTAATAAAAATACATTCATTTCTTATTACTGAAACAAATGCAGTCGCAACAAAATTTTATAGGACTTGATTTAGTATTGATTTTAAATGTTAGGACTAAAATTTGTTCAAAGTCTGAAAAGCACAGTTAAACCCCACTCAATATTAAATTCAATTAATGTATTTTGCTGTATTTTTTGTGACAGAGCTGTGCACCAAGACCCCCAAGTAGTTCAATTGCTCCCAGTCTGATACAAGACCTTTACGAGTTCTCAGTCACTGTAATTACTTTTATAGTAAAAAGACTTTTTCCTGAAGAATATAAACTTACAAAATAAAAACACCTTCAACATCAAAGCCCACCAAGTTTTTATGAACTGGTAAAGCTAAAAATTTGTTTTCTCATGTTGAGTCATACACTGTTATCCCCAAACGCACAGCACACCACACACTGCAATCCCCCTGCCCACCTATGAGTGAGAACCACAAGTCTGTGAATCAACAGTGATTTAAGGAACTTCCCAGAAATTGCCAAGAAATAACTGTTCTGGAAAGGAGTTGTTTCATACACCTCAGATGCACTTAAAATGCACTTGAATTAAGTTAAGCAGGGTTCTACCTCAGTAACATTCTTCAGCTGAGCCAGCTGCATAAATTCCTTAAGAGATCAATACACTGCTAATTGTATTTCCTAAATACTTTAGCTTAGAAAAGTTATTTGAAGTAGGTATTTGAAGGACTTTGTTGCAACAATGTGATTAATATGCTCATAATATGGGACTACTTCGAGCTAATAAAAAACATAAAAAGACCTGCCCTAGTAGATACTGAACTTCAAGATGCTAAGGTAATTATTAAAAGAAACACACTACTTACTCCAAAAATCAGTTTTTCTACCCCAAGTATCCACACTTTATTGAACATTTTAACCAAAAACCCTTCATTCTTTTACTTGCACTGTTTAACCAACTTTCTTTTTGCTTGAAGAAGCTACTGAAACCCATTAAGAAGCTGCAAATCAGCTCTCAGCAAAATGGATCACAATTTTCCCCATTTGTTTTAAAGACAAATTACTAACAAACAGCCATAGCCCATTGCCAAAGCAGTACAAAGTAAGATTAAGTAATTTTTTCCTCTACTGTTAATCAAACTGATTTAAGGCTTTCTGCCTCTTCATTGCTATTGTAAAAGATTTCAGTTTTATATGAACAAACTCCAATCCAATGATCACATTTTATCTCAGATTTTACCTTTTTTATTTCTTTGCACTTGAAATCTAAGATGAACAGGAAATAAAGATAAGCATTAGAATTTTATCCATATCTGCACAGCTCTTGCAGTATCATTCACATACATCAAGCTTTAGATAATTAGGGAAAAATCATGCCAGATCACACTGGAAATCCAATCAGATTTTCAAGGTCAAACTGGATAGGAAGATTTGCCTTTTCTTAATCCTTAGATTACATTCTGCACTGCTTAGCTATATGAAGTAATGCCATTTCCTAGATCACAAACAGTAAATAAACATGTGATTAAAGCTTCCCATAATGCTAGAGATTAAAATCTCATGTTCTCAGACCAAGGATGCAGCTAATGCAACAGGAACTTAACTGCATGCAGTAATAACTGCATGGATTTTTATTCTTTACATTTAATCATAGCAGACATCTAAGCAACGATTATTCCTCAGTTAATTCACCAAATAACAGTGGTAGATACATCACATAATGACAAAGTAGAATTGTTTCATATTATTCTTCAGTTTGAATTAATCTTCCTGGGGCAGAACTACAATCCAGGATTCCAGCTCCCTTGGCTAAGCCAATATAAATACTTCTGTTTAATGCTGAGCAAAGTGATGCCCTATTTGTAGTAAACTGTAGTAAATCAATACAATAAATATAAGACTGAATGTCAACCTCAAAGTAAACAGAAATGTTTACTGCATTTGTCCTTAAGGCAAGGTTTCCTTCACTCAAGATTGGGAGAAACAGAAACCAGGTCAATTTGCCTGCAAATCCTTAAGAATGTTTCTACTGTATTTCCTGAGATTCAGATTTCTTACCAAACACCCCATTATATACAAATAATTTTGTATTAACTTTTTCCTACTTCATATGACACAAGTGAAAAATGCAAGGCTCATTCAAGGACAATCACATGATCATGGCTTAAGAGAACAAGGTTTTGATGAAACTGCACTGCAATTGCACTAGAAGTAGTTTCCACATTCATTCTGAAAGTGGAAATATTCTAAGAATTACATAATTCTTTACAAATATTCCTAAATCAAGTGGGTTTGAAAATTACTATCATTATACAATAGAAGAAATAGATTTTGCTTTATTTAGGCAATTGTATTGCCTTGTATCTAAGGAAAGGTAACATCAAAATTTAGACTGACTCAATCAAGCATGTTATATAACTACTGAAGCATAGCCCAATAGCAATAATATTTCTCAGTGAATTCTCAAAACTTCACAGTTGACTTAGAAAAATCACACCCTCCTCAATTCAGAAAGCTCTTAAGTCAAAAGGATGGCTAAGTACCTTTACATACTTCCCCTGTCCTTTCAGTTCTTGAAAACACTGCTTTTCACCATTGCTGGAGACAGAACACTGAGCTGGATGGCCATCTGCTCTGGCAGCATGATTCCTTTTGGTTCCACATCAGAAAAAAATCAAAGTGATGGTACTACAAAAAACAGACCTTGGTTTATTATCTTGCCTTTTATGAAGGCTCCCTTTAAGGAAGACGTTCAAGCTTTGGTAAGAGACAAGCTCACAGAGGAAAAGGGGAATTCCAAGTCAGTTATAGCAGAATTTCAGGGGGAAAATAAAAAACAAACAAACTTTTCCTTAATGGACAAAAACTGACAATATCAGCATTCCATACTGTTTATTTGGACATTTTCACTGTGGCAAAATCCATAATTTATCTCAGGAGATGGATATTAAGAATACCTATTCCTAAAAAAAAAATTACAACTTTCCCAAGGCAGTCAGGTCACAGGAAGTCTGCTGTGCCAGATGCTGACAAATTGCCCACAGTCCTTCCAGGAGTTCTGTAAATCCAGAGTAACACAACATAGCAAACCCAATTACAATTCTAAGTTCAATTAAATTGATGAGAGCCTAATCCCATTATTGTTTTAATAAAATGGTCATGATTGTGCTTTAGATTATACATCTTTTACACTGCACTGCTTTATTCCCCGTCCTACTTGGGGATGATTAAAAGTTCTTTGAATCAGCACCTCTCCAACCAAAATTTCTCATCTTTTGAGCTGAAAACAGTACAACACAGCATGAACGTGAACTAGAATCACCACACCAAGGCTTTAATGCATTTCCAAAGGCTTGCTGAAATAAACCCCATGGATTTTCTTACAACATCCTCTAAGAGACCTACTACTCACTTCCTGTCCTCTTGACCAGCATGAAGCTGCACAACTTTCCCAATTTTTGCACTAAACAAAAGAGGCAACCTTAGCTTCCTTCTTTGGAGCATCTTAAAACATGACTAGCATAGTGTAGTTTGTTTCAAAGCAGTTTCTCTGGGTAGACATTCACAAAAAAATGCAGAATTTCCTGATTTCAACTGTATATAGCATCCCAATCCTCCAGAAAAACACATAATTAAGTTCAAGAACTAAAGATTTTCTGATACAAGTAAATGCTTAGACAAACATCCCTTTTTCCACCCTCCAAGATATTTCCAAATACTAATTAGTGTGTTTTCATAAAAAAAAAAAAAAGGGGAAATTAGGGAATTAGTCAAATAAATAAAAATAGCCTCAAAGTATTTTAAATAAGTACATTACATTTATGTAGAACAGCAACATTTAGACTCATCCTGAATGGGTCCAAAACACAAATAAAAAATGCAACAGAATTTTCAATTTTTAATGCTGTTGCTCTATTACTGCACCCACCCCCATTCCTTCAAGAGCCTCGGAAAACTTTGCCTCTTCTCCTCAGCCAACATTTTAATCCTTTAAAAAGTCTTTTTAAAAATCGCTAGTTTTGCATCTATAATAGGTCCTAATTCTGAACTGGCACAGAAAGTAATGCATTAAGAGCATGAATTGTGCATAAAAAAACCACACTAATTTGTTTCAACTAATGCGCATTAGTACAAAAGTTGAATTCTGAATAACTGTCTTTCATATGCCACCTTAATTTTGTAAAAGCAACTGACAATGCATCTAATTTCAATTTACAATAAAATAAGCAGTTCATGCTAGAATGATATCTACAGCATTCAGAATCCTCAAATTAATAATAATATCCCTGTTGAAGGATCAAACCAATCTTTATTTAAATTGCATTCACAGGCATAATACGTTCTATTTTACAGTCTAAGAACTACTATCTGCACTGATCTGGAAATACATTTCAGTCACCAATATGACAAATATTTTGAATGGGATTTTTTATTTAAGCAATTCAAAACTAATTGAACACCTATTACCTTCACATCAAAAATGACTCCACTAAAATCTGTTTAGACTGATTAATATTAGCAGTAAGGTAGGAAGCACCACAGTAGGAACTGTCAAAATCAGGTATAAGGTATTAATAGATATTTAATCAGTCTTGCTCAGGAAGAAAACAAGATATAGACATAGACTTCAGTCCCATATCCTCAATCTACTCCACAGAAAATTATTTATCTCATTGTGAAGATAATTTATTCCAAAATGCTAAAATCAGCTGTATTATTTACCTACTGTACCTACTGTACATTTACCTACTGCAAATCTTTCTTTCAGCACAAATATTTTTAGATTAGCAAGGTAAGGTATATACTAACTACAGAAAGTCAACTTACTTGTTCTGTAACTTAAAAATAAAATCCAATATACAGAGCATCTTACACTGCTTGGTGCATAGAACTCAGGCAAAATCAAGTTAATATTCTCTATCAAGAGTCCTTACAAGCAGCTGTTCCACCCTTTTCATTTACACATATGAGCACAGCCAGGCAGCTCTTACACAAGATTTCACTTGACATTTTGGTGAGATATCAAGAAGGGCCTATAATCTTTCTTCCTTATCATGAACATAGCACTGCAGAGTATTACAAACTTTCTGTGTCTCCTCTGGCAACTTTCACAAGAAAATGAGTTAAGTCAGATCTCAACTGAAAAAATGGATACAACCTGCAGCTCTCAATGTGCAAATATCACATTTTAAACTATTGCCAAGGTGAAGCAGTAGCCATAGCACATCGAGCTGTTGACTCTTAAAACAAGCACCATTAATACCACACTTTAAGGCACTGGCAAAGACTGCAGTCTAAAAATCTGCCAGCAGATTCAAACAAACCATATTTAATACTAGAAGATAGCTATGCTAACAAAACACATCCCTGTGTTTTGTGTAATTGATGGTTGCACAAATAAGTGTACAGCTGTTTACTTAGCATTACGCAAGATTTATGTAGTCATCAGCAAGACAAAGTAGTATTATTTTCTACTTCTCTAAAAAATCATTTTTAGCCAACTAGAGCTTTGCCAAGAGCCTCCATCCCAATGATGGAAGGCCAGGGTAGAACCTCACACTTTGGCAATCCTTAATTCAGTAATGTGTCATATCCCATTGATAAACACCAGTAAAACACAACTCACACCTTCTCTAAGTCACTATTTACTGGAAGTCACCACTAAAGCAGAAGTTTCAGGAAACATCCACAAATACTGAGGGAGTTGGCTGATGTCATCAACAGGCCACTGTTTTTGTAAGGTCATGGTCATCAGGGAATGTCACTGATGACTGAGGCAAAGCAGCCCTCTCTTCAAGAGCAGGGAGGAGGATCTGGGGCACCACAGCATGGTAAAACTCGCCTTGGTCTCTTGGAAGGTGATGCAGTAACCAGCTCTTGAAAACCATTTCCAAGCATAGGAGGACAAGATGAGAGCAGTTTGCCCAAATTTATGGCAGGGAAGTCACACGTACTAAACAGCACCATGAACAATATGAGATAAGATAAGAGCTGATGTGTCCACACCATCCATAGCAGGGCTTTTGATAAGCCTCCCACAGCCCATCCTCGCATGGACTGATGAGGCACAGGATGAAAACATGGATGAGGTGGAAACCTGACCTGCCTGGCTCAAAGGGCTCTGCCAGGGGCATCACAACCAGGCCAGCCAGGGAACAGGTATGAGTGGTGAGCTCTGAGGGTCAATGACATTTAACATCTTCACCAATGACCTGGTGATGGCACAGAATGCAGGAATTTACGTGTAACAAAAAACTGGAAGTGATTCAAACACCAGAGGGTTGTGATGACACTCAGAATGCCTCGAAGAGGTGGAGGAATGGGCTGACAGCAATCCTGTGCAGTTCAAAGGGAAGTGCAAAGTCCTGTGCCTGTGGAGGAGAAACCCTATGCAAGAGAATGGCCTGGAAAGCAAACAGCCAGAAAGCAGCTTTGCAGAAGGGGATCTGAAGCTCAAACAAGCTGAACACCAGCCAGGAAGGAGAACTTGCAAAGGCCACCAGCACCTGGGCTGCACCAGAACAGCACTGCCAGCACTTTGGAAGTGGTGATCCTTCCTCTCGTGTTTTAGCAAGTGTCTTGATTTATGCTGTTTTGTTGAAGAGTTTTGAAATTATTTTTGAAGGAAAGATTTGTTCCATCTTTGGTGCTTTTAAAAAAATACCAGTTCTAATAAATTCTTCCCTCAGCCAAAGATTTATTTCTCATGAAATACTGGAACATAGAAAGGCATGATTTGTGACCTTAAAGCACAGTACAAATTAGTGTTACTCATTTATCATAGGAATGCTAAAGCAGCCCAGAGAAACAGATATGGACAGACTCAGGGTACAGCAGTGCATTGTTTTCCCTGTCCATTGTGCATGGCTGAAAATGCACACAGCATGCAGCTCTTCCTACTGCTTCCTACAATGTCACAATGTCCAAAATGCATTTTCTGTCCAATAAAACTTGTCACTGTCCATATTTCACACATGTTTCATTTTAGGGAAAAGAACAGAAACAAAGTTATTGCAAGTATCTGTAATGTTTTTAAATTGTTATATTTAATTCAGTGAAATTCAGAGTTAGCACCAGACACTGCTATGACTTAAACTCACACCCACTGATCCTACACAAGCTCTACCAACAAAGCATAACCTCAAATTTACTAGAGAATTGATAAAAAAAACTATATATTCTGTGGCATTGCACTGATCAAGTGAACTCAGGAAGTGAATGCAATCCCTTTTTAGAGCCTCCAAGAGATGAACCACTGGGAACAGTATACACTGGAGTAACCTTCAGGTATAATCTCTTGTTTCAACCTACTGTTCATAATTTTCTAGTCTTGTTCATTTTTAACACAAGCTTCCTGGTCCTTTGATGTAAATTTCTCAGAATCCTGAGACTTCCATGTCTGAAACTTTGTTTACTAAAGCACAAACTATTGACAGGCAAGTAAGCCGAGAAAAAGTAACTTTGTATACAAAGAACCAAAGAACACAAAACCACAAAAAGAGGTGGTATGTCACGGGTCATAAAATGGATGAGTGGTATTCTCTGTAAAACAACAAAAAAAATTCACAAGTTTTAAAAATGCTTTCATAATATTTCTGAAAAAGGTAACAATCTAAAGCTTCCTAAAGCATTTGTGCATTCTGATGCTTTGATGTAGGAAACAAAGCTATGGACATCAGTTGACACATGTAAAAGGAAAGGGACTAATTCCAACACAGCATCCAGCATTATGTTAACACAACCCAAATCCTCTAACCTCAAAGTCAGGTTGGATGGGCTTTGAGCAAGCTGCTCCTGGGGATGGTGTCCCTGCCTATGGCAGGAGGGATTTGAATTAGACCTTTAAGGTCCTTCCAACCCAAACCACTTCAAGATTCCTTCAGAAGGCCATGACTTCCACTGACAGCAGATAAAACAGGCAAAGCACCACTTCTGACAAAATTATTGTGGGTAGTACTTTTATTTTTTGTCACCCATTAGAGTCCTGGTGGCTGCAGTAATGTAATTTGGCAGGAAAACCAGACATACATAGGCAGCCTGCAGATCTACTGTCCTATGGGAAAGTGCAGCTTAAAGAAATTTGTGTGGTAATTTTATGTATGAGCTTCAACATAAATTAGATGTTAAAAACTTCTAGCATCCAAGTTAAAAATTAACTAGCAGAGGAATAACATTAATTACAATCCTTCCACATGCTCGATAGCAGGCAAATCCAAATTATTTTCTGTGTACAAAGACAGATATTACACAGAATTAATGCATGCTGCTACCACATTCAGTATTTTTTTTCAAATATTATGCTATTAAACTTCTCGTTAAATTAGTTGAACCCCTTCACAGAACTGTAGAACAAGATCAGACTCTGCTACAAGTGTTATAAAGCTTGAAAGTCCATCGTACAGACTCAATCCAGCTGCAATTCACAAAAGGACCAAGCATCTTTCAACAGAGCAGTTTCTGCAGGAGAGCAGCCACATCTACAGCTGTAATAAATCTCTGCCTCTGTAGGACCATGTGCCTGTCCATGCAGCCCCTTCCCTGAGGAAGATAATCTTCCAACTTTCATGGCATCTATGAAGAAAAGTTTTTTTTCTTAAACTAGTATTTCTAGTATTCACCTAATAGAACATTATTCATATTCCCATAAGATAAAATGAAACAGACCATGTTTTATACCTGCATAAACACCTGGAGTAATTACCAACTTATGCCAGTAAGGTTTTGCTGAAATACACCTTACAAAGTTAAAATATACTACAGTTTTAATAGCATTTATGGTATGGGTTTACTTGCCATAAGAAAACAGTTCTGACCCCAAATATTTCTCTAAAGAAAGTATATTTAGGTTTACCATAAACTGTACTAAGCAGTTCTTTCTGAGCAAGCTGGAATTTGGGTTAGTGAATTTGTTTACAAAAAGCATCTTTCTTCAGTAAAAAGTATTTTTAAAGGTCCAAGTTTCTTTCCAACAGACACAGTTATGGTAGAGCTGTAAGAATCAAGAAAACTGCATGTTCTGTGCAACTACTCAGCAGTCAGGACACTGCAAATTCATTTGTCTAATTTGTTTTGAAGGCAGTTTAAAATCAAATGCTTATACAGAAATCTAAATTGTGATGCCTGACTTTTACTGCAGCCAAATTATGTCACTTAGTTATTTGATAAATTAACTTTAAATATGTTACTGTTTTAATTTTAATTCAGCCAATTTCAAAATGCAAACTTTCACCCAGTGATGAGTATGTGTGTTCTTAGGGGAGTAATTCCTATATTCAATAGCTTAAATAGCAGATTCCAGTACATTTCTACAGACTATACACTGAAAATCAACTACTACAAAGCGTCACAGGCACAAGACAGCTGCCACCTCCAAGTGCAGTGGAACCATTCACAGCCAGGGAAGTTCACCTACATTCAAGGTGAGACAGCAAACACAAAACTGGTCATATTTTTAACAGCAGTGCTGGGAACCTGCAGAAGCTGCTTCTAACCAGACACCTGCCCTGCCTGTCCCCCACCTGCCTTCACAGTCCCATATATTCAAGTTTCTGCTCCTTCATCACTTCTGTCTGCCAAGAAACAATAAGAAAAGTGCCAACGCAAACTACCTGAGGTGCCATTACTTCTTGATTCAGTGATGCTTAAATTGCTTTTCTATGGGAAAGAAAATGTTGATGCTCCATTTTCCAAAAGTACGGAATGAAGTTATCTTCTAGATGTGGCAGAGGACAAAGGGAATGCATTTTAAAAACTACAGCTGTTTAAGAAATTTAGAGTCTGAGTACCTAAAAGACAAAGGACAGCTGAGACAGCAATAACCAGTTAAAAGGACAGCTTTTCTATTGTTCCTTGCTACTAGAGAGAAACGGCAAAAAAATGCACTTGGGAAGGAACTCAAATATTCACAATGGATACTTGTGCACCCATGAAGAAGTCTTCCCAGAGAAAGGGTCACATTACTAAATTTCAAATCTCACTTCTCCGTCTTGATTCATTGACCTTAGAGCAAGTGCAGGAACGACATGTACAGTCACATACTGAATAACCACCCAAAAAGGTTGAAATGTGTTATTTTGCATACACCCAAAAAATAAAGGTGCTTCAGTGAACTGAAAAATCTGTCCACTAATACATCTGAAAAGAACATTTAACCACAGGGACTATAAGCTCTTTCTCGTGCTGACAGGAGAGACACACTCACAAATCCCTCTACCAAATCTGACATATGGGTTTAAAGACTCAATCATCAGTGTGTCACAGAGCCAGGAAAAACCAGAAATGCTACAGTGAATTTCCATTGATCATAAATGGAACTGCATTCTCAGAGCCAGTCTTTTTGCAGGACCCCTTTCTGAAGCAAGACACAACTAATTTAATAGGTTATTACTCATACTTGCTATAACTGTAACTTTAAAAATACGAACATAACACTAAATTACCATGAAGAGCTGTGAATGAAGAAAAGCTTTTTTCAGTAAATTCATACAGCTTTTACTTTATCCTTGCATAATAACTATCTACTGGCAGTATCCCTTGACAAGAAGCATGAGATTAACTATGTAGCTGGCTAGGAGTATCTATTCTGTTTAATCTATTTTTCTGAAGGGGCCATCTGCTCTAATTTCTTCATTTTGTGGTTTAGCTTGAAATTGCATTCACTATTCTGTTAGGATTGAAATCAGGTACATGTAAAATTTCTCCCATGTCAGGATGGCTGTCTTGAGGATGAAATACTGAAAGGGGAAAAGGTGCTATTACAAAAAGTTGATTGACTATAATTGATACAGCTCAAACAGCTAATTAGCCATCAATAAAATGAAAGAAAAATAATGCTAGCATTTGTTTTATTACAGAACAGCTTGATATCCACTACTAACAGTATGCATAGCCGTGTTTAAGGTACCAAACCTGAGTAAAGAACTGTATTTGCTTTCTGCATTCCCTCCACTCAGCTCTTTTTTGATGACTCCACAGAAAAGCTTCAAATCTCAGCTTTGATAACAGCAATGAAACCTTTCCAAATGAGGAGCCAAAAAATACCTCATACAGATGCTGACAAGGCATACCTATGTAATTAGCATCATTTGCACAGACTTAGAATAATGAACAGATACTGCTAAAACACTGAAATACAAGCTACAGGGTTGAGCTCTAGCCAGTTATTACTCCAGTGCAAAAATATTAAGTTAAGCAAAATATTCTGAAAGAACTGTAAAGAATTAAGCCTACAGTTTTGCCTTATACTTTATCCAAGTGGAAAAGAAAAAAAAAAACTTTTGATTCAATTATTTCTTATCCACTTCACTGCTTTCCCCAGAAAAAATGACCAAGCAGGAGGCTATCCAGCAAGCTGAGTACTTTAGCTATTGCCTAGAGTAACTAAATAAATACTCAGCATCAGCCTCATGCAAGGCATCACAGCAAGCAGCCTCCCAGCCCAGGCAGTCATTGGAAGCTTTGGTCATTGCTCTGAACACATGAACAGGAATAAGGGATTGGTGCCTTCAGGACCTACAACCTACTCAGAGGCAGAAAATACATTATTTTAGCACAATGCTCAGCACACCATTGAAGTCTAAAAAAACTATGATCTACCAGTTAAGCAAGCAAATCACATCCATTTTCTACTGTCAGGGCATTAATCTAAAGGATAATTTGCTTGGAGTTCTTTATAGAGCTGATCCCAGAGAAGCCAGCTACTTGCCACTTCTGAGGAAATGAAACACACACCAGCATTTTTAATTAACCTTATATTAAACTACGTGTACTATTACTTAAGAGTTTCAAGCAAGGTCTATTATTTCAGATCCGCAAACTATGTAAGTGCATCCATAAATAAATAATTTATAAATACCATTATTGTAATTTCTCTGTACTCTCCATTTAATCAGCTGATAATAGAGGACTATTCTAAGGCCTTTAAGTTTAAAAGTCTGGGAAAGTTTCTTTTAAAGTTTTATTCAACACTTATCAAATTGGACCGACAGCACTCTTATTAGTTCAAGCATACATGAAGGAAACACCACAGGACAAAGCTACTTCAGGTCATAGAAGGGTTTGGGGTGGAAGTGACCTTAAAGATCATCTAGTTCCATAACAACTGCCATGGGCAGGGACACCTTCCCTTAGACCAGGCTGCTTAGAGCCCCATCCAATCCAACCTGGAACACTCCAAGGGTTGGGGCTTTCACAGTTCTCTGGGCAACTGTGCCAGTGCTTCAGCACACAAAGAATTTCTTCCTAATATATAATCCAAATGTCTCCTCTTTTTAGTTTAAAATCATCCTCATGTATGATATGGTGGCATCCTCGATATATGAAGTGAGGGGCAGAAGGAAGAGGTGGACATTCAAAGTGGGAGGAATAAGGAAGGGGGAGGATGTTCGAAGTGGAGGCGTTTGTCTCCTCAAGCCACAGTGATGGAATCCTGCCTTCCTGGAGATGGCTGAACACCTGCCTGCTCATGGGAAGCGATGAATGGATTCCTTGATTTCATTTGCTTGTGTGTGCAGCTTGTATCTTGCTTATCAAAGTGTCCCATCCTAACCCACAGTTTTGTGTTTCACTCCTCCGCTTCCCTCTCCCATTCCCTGGCGGGGGAGGGAGCGAGCGGCAGCGGGGGCAGAGGGGTGACAGCAGGACAGGGACACACCTGCGCCTTGAGATGCAGAACACACAGAACACACCTGGCTGTGAAGCTGCTGTGACAGGCGAACACCGACGGCACCCAGCACCCGCGAACAGCCGCACGGCCCCGGCTGCGCCCTCCCGAGGGATCACACCCGATCCCGAGAGCTCCAATCCCGGCTCTCCCGGGGGATCACACCCGATCCCGAGAGC
>VZTB01000138.1:530212-609490 GCA_013397245.1 Thryothorus ludovicianus
CCCAATCCCGGCCGGGCCGCTGTCGCCCCCTCCTGGCACCGCTCGGCGCGGGCGGCTCCGCTCCAGAAACAATTCCCGAAACGCCCTAAAACCCCCCTGAAACAGCTTCCCAAAAATGAAACATGCACGATGCCTCCTCTAATAACTAGTGCTCTAATCATAATAGAGCTGTCTGGCAAAGATACATTCAGAATTTTTTCTGCATAAGCTACATTGTCAGGAGTTCTGCATCACTACATGTCAGGAAGATGCTGTACTAGAATCTTGTAGGAAAACCCACTGTGGAAGCCTTCTGCTCCTACCAAAGTGTGCCGAAGTTAATAGTTCGTAATCGCCCCAAATCCTCAAACTCACAGCTGGGTGAAGTCTTCAGAGGTCATGAACTCTCTGTCATGGTTTAGCCCAGCTGGCAGCTGAGCCCTATGTAGGTGCTCCCTTCCTCCCAGGACAATGGGGGAGAAAATCCCAAGGGTAAAATCAGTCAACTTCATGAGTCGAGATAAGGACAGTTTAATAGTAGGTAAAGTAGAATCCATGCACAAAAGCAAAGCCAAACAATTCATCCACCACTTGCCATGGCCAGGAAGGTGCTCAGCCATTCCCAGGAAAGCAGGGCTCCATCACGCATAATGGTGACTTGGGAAAACAAACACCATCGCTCCAAACTTCCTCTCTTCCTTCTTCCCCCCAGTTTTTTATGGTGGGCACGATGCCATATGGTCTGGGACATCTCTTGGGTCAGTTGGGGTCAGCTGTCCCAGCTGTGTCTCACCCCAGTCCCTGTTCCCCCCACAGCCTCCTCGCCAGAGGGGTGAGGAGCAGAAAAGACTTTGAAGGAGCTGAAAAGGCCTCTGTGTAAGCTCTGGTAAGCAGCAATGAAAACATCCCTTTGTTATCAATACTGTTTTCATCACAAATCCAAAACACAACCCCACATTGGCTACTAGGAACAAAAAATTAAACCCAGCCAAAAACACCACATCCCTCACAAGCACTTTATGATTGCACTTACATCATTCCCAGCATTTGTTTCACATGGTATTAAGAGGCTTCTGTGAAGACTCAGGTGCCTGCAGAAACAAAAAGGTCTAAAAAAATAGACACAGTAAGCCTTAAAAAACTGATAAATCTTTTGCTGTATGCTTTTATACAGTAGGCCAATAAAAACCTAATCATTTTTCCAGACCATAGATGCACAGTATAATAAAAAGGTCAAGGGTACCTGATAAGTGAAAAGAATCTTTAAGACCAATCTGTGTGACACAAGACAAATCAGACCACAATAATCTTTTCGAGTCCTTAAGAGCTAAGTACTAAGGTGCTGCATTTCACCTTGCAGCCTGTCCAGCCTAGGACATCACTGGGAGAGCTCTGCACAGGGAGCAGGCGTTAACCAGGGCTAAAGGCATCACTGCAGCCCATCTGCTGGGAAGCAGAGTAGCTCCTCCGGACACATCAGGCTCTAAATGGAGAAACTGAATTAATCACTAAGAACAAACTTTTTTGCTTTGGGAAACATCTCCAATTACCACAAAGATTTTGGGAAACGCTTTTAAGGAAGGCAGAAATTAATCTGTGACCAAGTTTCTTCAAAATTATGACTTCTTGAACATAAAATAATAGGTTGGAAGTGGTCGTGAAGCAGTTGGATACTTAGTAAAGTGAAAAAATGCTTTTTTAACTTTCATGACTCTACAAATGGATCAAGGACATCAGACCCAAACTGTGTTTCTATAGCTGCGAAAAATGTGCTTTCCTTCAAGCTCAGGAGGGGTGATAAGGTACAGTTAAATACAATAAAAAGTCAAACAAACAGACATGATGAACCATAGTGCCCTCCACTTAAGTTCACAGAAGTGAAATTTATCATTTAGCATTAGTCTGGAGGTAGGTAGAGAAGGAAAGGGTGATTTTTTACTTCACTGCTTTACCCCATGGAGCTGTATCACTGAAGTTGGCATAGAGGACACCACAGCATTTCTGCTTAAAAGCAGCAGAAAGGCAACAAAAATCTCCTTAACCCTAAAATACTGCAGATGTGATTGCAGGGAGCAGAAGCTGGGCTTCTGACCAGGGAGGCATCAGGATTGGTACTTGACCAGTTCTTGTTAATTAGGACATGGATCAAAATGAACCAGTAACAAAACCTTTGTTCAGCACCAGCAAACAGAAAAGGACGCATGAAAGGAAGAATGACCACATTAAAAGCAGTCCTTCCATTTCTACATCTGAAAATAATCATTTTTATCCCAAAGCAGTAGGAGAAATTGGCTGACAACATCTAAAACATTTTGCTTTCAAACACATCTGCTTCCCAGAGTACTGCTGCTGAACGGTCTGAGGCAGTAAAAAGCTACAGACACATTTACTCTCAAAGTATTCAACAAATGCAGCAGCAGAGAGAGGAGAAGCAATTTCGATTTATAGAATCATAAAATATCCTGAGTTGGAAGGGACACACAAGGACTGAAGTCCAAGCTCTGGCCCTGCACAAGACCAGCTCAAGAATCCCACCATGTGGCTGAAAGCATCGTTCAAATGTTCTTGAGCTGTGTCAGGCTTGGTGCTGCGACCACTTCCCTGGGAAACCTTTTCCAGTGCCCAAACACCCTCTGGGGGAAGAACCTTTTCTCAATATCCAACCTAATCCTCCCCTGAATCAGTTTCAAGGCCTTTCCCTCATGTCCTGGCACTGGTCACCAGAGAGAAGAGATCAGTGCCAGTCTCTCCTCTTCCCTTCATGAGGATGTTGCAGACTGCAGTGAGGTCTCCCCTCAGTCTCGTCCTCTCCATGCTGAACAGACCAAGTGACCTCAGTCACATCTCATATGGCTTCTCCTCCAGACCCTTCACCTCCATAGTTCTCCCCTGAGCACCCTCTAATTTTATATCTTTCCTATATTGTGGTGTCTGAAACTGCACACAGTACTTAAGACATTTTCCCGTACTCTTTGTCTTGTCCACATAAAGGCATCTTCCTCAGATTATTCCTTTTGAACAATCGTGATGGATTATTAAAGTCAAAGAAAACCAGTAAATCCTCAAAGGATTTGCAGCTTCAGGTTTTCACTGTCACTACATTATACCAAGATCAGCACAGCAGTAGCTGTTGTAACAAATTTTCTGTTGGATCAAGTAAAATGGGTTTACTGAAATGATTTCTAATCTTTTAGGTTTCCAATTACTTTGTCAACAAATTCTTCCAAGAAAATAAAGACCAGTAAAAGAACACCTATACAAGCCAAAAAAGTGAAAGATTTACCATCTACAAGAATTAAACTGACATTTTTTTTGCTGCATTGCAACTTTGTTGAAGTTGAGTTGCTACCTGCAGCCAAAAGTCTGATAAACATGTCAAAATAAGAAATGAAAGGCATCCAGCAAACAGCAACTAGAGATGGAGAATAGAAAGGAAATCCATTTAACTGACTAGTTTCTTAATAAGTTTACCTTGACAATAAAGTAAAATGCTGAAGAATAACACAATAAGAATGAATCCTAAGTGATAAATATGACAAAGGTGAGTTTAAGCAAAGGAAAATTTTAAGATAGGATGAACACACAAGGAATAAAACATGCACTGTTCAGCTGTTGAGCTACAAAAATACATCAGTCAGTCTAACAATGCTTCTTCATGCTGCCACTCCAGTGGCTGCTCTTTAATTTGCTCCTCGGCATAAACCATCAACCTACAGCTACCGTGCATCCCAAATCTCTGACAGTTCAAAGAGCTGAACGATTCAGCAGGGATGAAGTGTCCATAAATGCAACTCATTCTGAAGCAAAGGTGTCAACACATGCAAAATCTACTGGTCCTTGTATCTGGTTTAAGAATTAATCATCCATTGCTAAAGTATTATGCATTTTTTCATTTGTACTTCTTGGTCAGACATGTCACCATCAGTTTAAAGGACCTTTACTCACTCCTGAAAGCACTCGGGCTCTCAAAGCACAATTCTAAGATCACTTTCACACACCAAGCAGACTAGCAAGAGGCCTACAGACCTTCACAAGCTTGCAAAGCATTGTATCTTTTCCATGATTTCCTCAAAGAATAAGACATATGGACTTCTGTAACTAGAATGTCACAAGAAAATTAAATTCTCAAGTCCATATGCCCTTAATGGCCTTAGCTTAAGGCCATAAAGATATTAAGTTTCTAGCTAGTATTACACTTGAAAAAAAAAAAAGAAAAATTACACTTGGCTAGAAACATATGGCTCTAAAATAATTCCCAAAACTACCATCACCCCTATCAAACAGCTCCCATGGCATGAGTGAGACTTGCCTTCCCAGGATTCAGGGGTAGACAATCCCACTTTATCAAGGTATTGCACATGCCCAGTGTAGAAGCCCTGTCCTTTGTCATCTTCTATCTGAAAAACAGTTTTAATAATGTAAACATTAAGCTTGCAAGATTCCCGCAGAGCTCAGCTAAGAACAGTCAGTTAATTCACCATAAAATATTAGGTGTGTTAGTTACCAGTTAATCTATTTAAACATGCCTTTTACTGAACCCTGCTAAATACTAATTAAAAAGTCATGCAGTACCACACTGAATACTTTACAGACACTTCTCCACTCTAAACTTTGATACCTGATTCTTTCGAACAGAAGTGCATCCTAAATCCCTGTTTCTTAATTATACTTGAAATCACAGGGCAGAAAGGTCACATACACAAATTTTAAGTACATGCAAGAGAAGTCAAACAAGCCACAGGCCAAAAGCACAGTGCTGTGACCTTCTTTCTGATTTCCCCAGTAAATAAGTATGCAGAAGGCTACACTTTTAATTTGCATGGCTGGTGTCAAAAAGGATTGAAAGTGACAAACCATGTCAGCCTGCATTTGAAACCTTTAAATTCAATCTCTCTCATTGACTGCCAAAGTGAGTGTGCAAGTGAATTAGGAGTCAGCTTTGCACTAACTGTGATCACAGGGAGTGGCTCTAGGCTCAGCCAGGCTTCAGAACAGAGATGAGCCCAGGGGTGAGGAATGTGTGATTATCCTCAGCTGCATTTTGCAGAAGTCCTGTTAACATGACTGGAATATCTGATAAACCACTTCTCCAGCCTTTTAAGAGAGCAAGATTGAAATCTAACTTTTAGGAAGCCCTCTGACTGTTTCTGTACGGCTTCACTGCAGTAAAAGCAAAGAGTAACCATAACAAAAGTGTGAACTTCTAAGGTTTTACCAAATACAGGTAGCTGAGAGACAGACTAAAATATCCCTACTGCCCTCCAAGAGTTACTACTTTTTATGCTGCTTTAAGAAAGCAGAAATAGAACCCAAGTCAGCCTTCCCTAGTTTGATGGTACAACCATTACATCATATCCATTCCCATTATTGTCACTTAAATTTCTCATCACATTTGGCCTGGAAAACACCCAATTCCACCAAAACGTTTTGCTTAGACTGTCATCTTTTAGTAATCAGACTAAAATCCAAAGAGTTTATTTCTGGTTAACCTCTAAGAATGACAACTAAAAGTGATCAGCTATCTGAAAAAAATCTGAGGAGCACAGAATTTACTATATTTCATACAATGCTCCGAATAATTTTAAAACACCATCAGCTTCCTACAGCTATATCTCATTTTCAGAACACCTATGACCTTCATGAAGTGCTTTGAAATCCTCAAAGATTAGGACACTGGAAACAAGTATTGTTTCTGTGATTGCTACTATAATGACAAAAAGGAGAGTTTGAGGTTACACCAAGGGAGTACATTGAACACCATTAGTGACTGGGAATGAGCAGTACCAAGGGTCTGTGCCCTGCCATGAAACTCATCCACACAGGAAACTGGATGCTTCAGTGGCAAACTGATGACTTCTGTTATAACCTACGTATGTCACTACACATAATCACATTTATTTTAGATAAATTAAAGAAAAGCACAAAATCCCTTGCATACTTAGATTTATTGATTCTGGCTGAGATAGAGTTCATTTTCTGCCTGGTACAGTGCTGTGTTTCAGACTCAGTATCAGAGCTGGTAACACAAGGATGTTTTGCTTGTTGCTAAGTAGTGCTCACTGTAAATCAAGGACTTTGCAGTGTCTCACGTTCTCCTGGGCAGCAGGTGCACAAGAAGTCCAGAGGGAGCACGGCCAGGAGAGGTGACCTGAACTGGACAAAGGAATATTCCACACCACAGGATAGATGCCCAGTGTATAAACTGGGGGGATGTATGTCTGAGTTGAGTCAGAGCCACTGATTGCTGCTCAGGGACAGCCTGGGCATCACTCAGCAGATGGGGGACAACAGTATTACGCATCACTCGTTTCCCTTGGGTTTTATTCTCTTTATCATTTCCATATAGTTATTATATTTTAATTTATTTCAGTCATTAAATCCACAAGTTGTACCTTTTTTCAATTCTCCCCAGATTGTACCAGAGGAAAGGGAATGAGTGGCTGCACAGTACCTATCAACCAAACTGAGCTTAAACCACAACAAAAAAATCAGTAACATATATGGAATCTTTATTGTAAAGTTCCTACTTTAAACATTTTTACAAAGACATCTCTGCTTAAAAAAAAAAAAATAAAATTAGACCACTAAAGGCCTCCACAAAGCAGAAAGTAAGTACATTCCCTCACTCCATTTCCCTTGATATTTAGGGAGATACAGCTCTGATAATTGAACTCTCAAGCAAAATTTGACACAAGAAGTAGCAAGCCCCTGCTGATCACCACTAGACATGTGGTGCAGGGAAGCCATTGAACACACAGCTAGCACATACAGCCATCTACTGATAGGAAGGCTTGGTATTCCTGTACATCATCTCATTGACAGCTTAAAGGAAGCCTTGCCAGCTTCAGATATTAACCTCAAATCTCAAAGCAGCTAAAATGAATTTGTAAGGAAGAATTCTAGAGGTCCAGCCTGCACAAGAGAGTTCTCTTTCAGCAAAGGCAGCAGCTCTAAGCTTCATTATCTACACATTTAATTATCTTCAAAAACCAACAACTGCCAAGCTCCCATTTTCATGTCTCTCCTGTTAGAAATGTGTTTGGTATCACCATGTTTTATTTACAGTTCACTTCTTCCATCTGCAGTTTCACATACTTCATTCAACATTCACAAACAGCTCGTCTTGAATCACTACTATAAATAAATGTGAAAGAAGGTAAAGTAACTTCTCTCTCACGGATCTTTCAGTATTTTTAGAGCATTGCTCATGAACCAAGTTATGACAACCAACACTACACTTGCACATTTCCCAACATTTACACATAACCACAACTGCAAAGTCAGCCTTCAAAATAAGGCTCGATTTCAAAACTACCATCACTCCCACAGACAAATATTTTTCAGTTTTTACATAAACATGGACACATACAAGTTGAAAAGGGGAAAATACAAATGTACTAAGCTCTTGCTTCTTCACAGAATCTCATCTTTCCCAAGGTTCTTCTTTTACAGAACTTACTACAAGCTAATAACTGGACAAAATGTTCCAGTTCCCACTGTCTGGTACCAGCTGCAAATTAATCCTATTAGCATGGTCATCTTGCTACATACGCAAAGAAGTCTACTTCTAATCTATAACATGCTTAATCATTTACAGGCAAAAAGAAAAACCCTTTTTAGGATGGCTTAATGTTCAAGTATACAAATATATCTTAATTAGAAAAAGGGATAAAGTCTAGTCTCCTAGAAAAAATTCCCACTGTTTTAAAATTTTAGCATCAGCTACATTGTTTAAAACAACATTTAAGCAATAGGTATTGTATTTGTGTCCCAAGGAAAGAGGGCATCAAATCCTTGAACAGAGTTCTCAACAAGAAAAATCAAGACCTACTATGCAGTAACATAGAAGGATGCTGGTATTTGATTTTAGCACTTTCAAAACAAGGTTTCAAGGCAGAGAGATTTGTCATATCTTAATTCAGAAAGATTAATAATTCTGCCCATGAAAATATTCTTACAGCATCTTAGTTATTTCCACATTGCTCTTTTTTAACTGAAATGTTACCCAGGAACTTGAAGCAGGTCGAGTTCCACTTTTATGATTTAAAATAATGTAATTTGTGTGCACACAAATTATAATGTGTAATTATAAACATAGTATGCAAATTCATCCACTTCCACTTGAAAACTACATTTACCAGATTTGAGAAGCCAAGACTCAGGATTTTCTCTAGAAACCAAATTTCAACATGACTGGAAATGTGTTAGCAATTTGGCTCTTCTGTCTAAGCAGTAAACACACCTGAATTACTTCAGCATCTCAGAAGGATTCTACTTCATCTATACAACTCTTACAAATTAGTCTTGAGCTTCTGAAGAAAGCCAGCTGATGTACAGTACTTCAGTTTAAGTAAATACAGATAGCAAATTTAATACCACTAAGACACCAAAATGCTATTACATAATTAAGCTGGTTATTTAAAGCACTTAAAACCTTTGCTAAGACATTCTCACAGATATCCAAAAGAAGTCAAACTTGGAAACCTGTTTCATTCTAAACTTAAAAGATCAACAAATCCAGTTTAAAAAATTAGACAAGCTATTTCATTTGCCTCCACATGAACTAATATAGAAAATATACCCAGTGGACCTGGAACACAAAACCCAAGCCAGAATTATTACATATACATTTCCACTAATAATTGTCATTCAAGTGCATAGAACTATTACAATTGAGAAAAAAAAAAGCCCCTGATAAAGTTAGTGTCATGGCAGGATGGGTTTGTAAAACATTCCCTCCTGAAGTCATATTTCCTACTTGTATTATACAGTCACTTCATTTTATCTAGCTTCTTGGTGATTCCACAATTAAACTACTTATTTTACCTAGATATTATACAAATTTCCATTTTTAGCTACAGTTAATCAGTTGATTAGTCACCTACAATCTTTCTTTTCCCCACCTCTAACACGTGAAACTCTTCAGTTATAATCCAAGACTTCACTTTCAAATAAACAAAAAAATCAAGACACCTAGTAGATTACAGAGGTTGGATGCACATACATCTACATTTTTTCACTGACAATATAATTTTTTTTGGAGCTGAATGTATGCATGCAGACATCATGATGAAAGGCAAAAGTTTCAGTCCTCCAATTTATCATTTCAATGAGAACCTCAAAAAATATCATAAACTCAGTCAAAAGGACAGATTTACTTCCTTGAACACTGTTTACAAAACAGTAAATCACATGCTTCTGTAACTCTCTGGAATAATTTACATATGAAAAAAGATTCTTCACTACCTGGAGAGGAACATCAATAATTTGTAGCCATCAAGTTTAATTTTTACCAGCTTTTTCATTTACAGCAAACACAGCAAATAACTGCTTTTTTTTAACATAATTCTCCTTTTCCCACAATCAACAGGGACATCTTTACAGATTCAAAGTTTGAAAAAAACATGCAAAATACCAACCACCCATGGACACAGACCTTCAATTCACTTAGCATATGCATTTCACAGTTGAAATTGTGACAGCTACCCTTAACTCCAGAGTATTTCAGACAACAGTAATTCTGATACAGGTGTTCATATCTACTACACATCAAAACCTACAATGCATTAGAAGAATCCACATCAACTTAAATTTGTTTCTGTTGTAAGAGGTACACCAAGCAAGGCTTTGTAATCATTTCAATTAAAGCCAAAATCATTTTGGCTGTCACTGTTTGGTGTATTAGAGGATCAGTTCATAGCTTATTTCACTTGAGCATCCTAAGCATCAGATCAAGCATTTCTCTCTCCAGAGCTGTACTTGAAAGTCACATGCCAATTATACAATATCTCAATGTACATTAAATAATACTTAAATTCACATAGAATGACTTTTATAGTCAGTATTGCATCACTGAAACAAAAAGCTAGCACTTTAAAGCACATCTGACATGAGAGATGCAAAAGGGGTGGGAGTAATTTATTATCTGGAGTTATATAATTGCAAAACAAAAAATGCCTTGTGTTTTCTTAAAGGTTTACTAAAATGCGTTGTTGGTTCCTTAATATCTTAGTCGCAGAGCCCAAAGTTTCTAGCAAAGGCCATCGGTAGCAGGCTCGTTATTAAGAAGGCTCAAACACACGTAAACAATCGGCTGTTCATTGTTCAGAGACGGGGTAAAATAGGAAAACCTTCTGGGGTTTGCATTGACGTGCAGCCCGAGCAGAGCACAGCAGACCCAGGCGCCTCACACGGAATAAAGAGTCTGGAACTCGGGCGATGGCAGAGAAAACAGCGAAGGGAGAGGGGCAATGCGGGAAGGCACCCGGCAAACACCGACAGCCTCAACACAACAAACCCCACCAAGCGGGGCAAGGCAGGGGCGAACCCCTCACCGAGAACCCCACCAGGAGCCTGAACACAACAAACCCCTCAGGACAAGGAAGGCTGAACCCCCGGCTGAGCATCCACGGCAGCCGCCGCTCGCTCCGGCCCGTCCCCGCCGCGGGACAAGGCGCCCCGCTCCGCCGCCGCTCACCTTGGTTCACCAGCCGCAAGGCGTGGGTGAAGGACGGGTCCAGCGAGTCCTTCTCCGCCATCAGCTCGGGCAGGTACTTCTCGTCCATGGTAGCGGCCCGGAGCGGCAGCGGAGCCGGGGCGCCGGGTGCGCCCGCAGGGAAGGAGCGGGTCCGAGTCCCAGGCGGCGGTAAATCCTCGGAGGCAGCGCTTCCCCCTGGCCGCCTCCCGCCCGGGGCGAGGGGGACGCATCCAGAAGGAAGCGCCGCAAGCCCCCGGCCAGGAGGGGGGGAAGGAAAGGGGCGCGGGCTGGGGGGACGGCGCCCTCAGCGGGCAAGGGGCGCGGACAAATCACTCTGCAGAAGCGCACAAGGAGGCACAAGGCGGGGAAGAGACGCGCCCCGGGAGCCGCTGACCCAGGGAAGACGGGGGCCGCGCACACAATAAAAGAGGGAGCGTTAGGCGGCGGCAGGCGCGGCGCACAGACCGCAGCACAAACACAACCACCAGCAACGCTGCGCGCACTGAACGGGGAAAAGCCGCCGCACCAGGTTTATATACGGCCCCAGACCACGCCCCCCAGCGGCCTTTAGCCCCGCCCAGGAGCCGGGCCCCGCCCCGGCCCCGTCCAATGGGCGGGGACAGCAGAGCCCCCCAGTGTCACCGCCTTGCGCAAGTGAAGGCTCCCATTGGATGGCGTGGCCTGTCAGTCAGAGACGAGCCGCAGCTTGTCATTGGTCGCTGCTGCTGGCCCCGCCTCCCCGCTGTCGGTGAGGGGCCGGTGCTGAGGGAGCGCTCCCAGAACCGCTCCGCACCGGGACCTGGGCGGGAGCTGAGCGGAGCGGGAGCGGTGCTGTGCCTGTGCCAATACTAGCGCCAGCGAGAGTCGTAGAGCCCTTCAGACCCCACTGCGACCCTTCCGCACACGAGTCCCATTCGAGGCCCTCCCCGGGGCCGTAGGATCTGTGAGAGGGGTCGGGGATCCAGGACGGCGTCCTTTCCGTCGCTGTCAGATCTTACGGAGAAAGGCAGATCTTGTGTTAAAAGGAGTGCAGACGCGATTTTATTTTCTTTTTCCCTCCCCCAAACAGCAGTATCGTCTATCCAGCGTTCTGTACTTGTGCCTCTATAACATGAGGCAAACCATTTTATAAATACCATCCAGAAAACAGTATATTTCTGATGTGCAGGTGCAAGTGGGTCCGGGATTCACCCTGTTCTAAAACAGGAAAGAGAAGAAAAGTTTAAAAGACCTTGCTCAAGCCTGTTTTCCTATTTTTTTCAGAGGGTTCATTTGTTATACTAGGTCGTGATTCACTCTATTCTTTGGCTTTGAGGCTTTACATCGCTTCCTTGTTAGTCCTTAGGTGTCTCATCAATGAATCTTGGGTGACAAAAGCCCGGAGGAAGCCAGACCAGCTCTTCTCTGTCACAGAGCACAAGGGCAAAGCAGAGGAAAATTACTAAATCACTGAAGCCAAACCCATAAAGTAGCATTTTAAATCAATGTTTACTGGAAAAGCCGATAAGGAACTTTGATGTTCTAGACTTAAAAGACCACTGAAAATACTCTTATATCTGTAAATTGAATAACCTTATGTTTACTTCTGTATTAAATAATTAAAAAAAAAAAATCTGCGACATATCTTACTCATATCCTTGCAATACAGGTCAGAAAAAAAGCTCTGAAAAGGTAAGCCAGCATGAGAAGTGCTCATTCAAAGCTTGGAAGCAGAGGTTAAGGCTCCCTTCCCAGAACTGGAAGTGCTCTTTCACCCTAAAACCAAAAGACTGTATTTAAAGGTATCTTATTCTTTGTTGTATTTCATAGATTGCAGTACTCCATGAAACAATGTCTGTATGTTACAACATGAAATATACTCAATTTACATTCTCTGTATAGCCATTTCAAATAAATCTTGATCCAGAATTAACAGAAAAAATTTGCAAAGTTCTATTTAAAAAACTCTCTTGCATGACATCAAGCTCGATGGGTACAACTAAAGTATACAAGCAGCTGGAAGAAGTTGAATTAAAATGAATGTTTTTTTTTCTATTTTCCATATACATCTTCTATATAAAAGCACTGAAATGCAGCCATCTGTTGTGAAACAGGCAGGCACATACAACTTTGACACAGAACAATATGTAGGAGTGTAATCTTTATTGAGTGACCTGGAGCAAAAAAATCCCTATTTTGCCAGTTAAGCCTAAATGTACTTAAAGTTGTACTAAAGCATGCAGGACTTCAGACAGAAAGGTAGCTATGTTATTACAAATAGTGTAAAACACAATGCACCTTTCTTGGAAAGAGTCATATTCTCCCTGGTAACTGATTAAATAAACATTTGGTGTTTCAAGAAACAACAGTATTTCTTCCCAAATTGTACCAGTTCCCTCTGGCTTTCAACAGAGAAAGACTTACTGGAAGTCTGAAGACTTGCTTCTCTCCAGGACTGTAATAACAGAGGAATTATAAAATTACCCTATTGTTCAAACTCAAACCTGCCCATAACAAATGCAGGATATTGTTTTCTTCAATGAAATTCACTAGGATGCAATAAAATAAAGACAAAAGCAGAAAGGATGGGAAATTAGGAGCCTTGGGCCCTAGAAAGCAGCCCAGGATTTGGTTAGCTGGGAAAAGCCTGCTAAGCATCACATTTACTGTCCAGGAAAGGCAGGAAACACCATTTTCTTAAGGACTGATTGCTTTCTTAGTGCTGAAATCTGTGCAAAGCTTGAAAAGCAGCTTGCTTGAGGAGCTGCCCGGTAAGTATTAGCTGTAGGATTCATGAATATTGAAAAGCCATGAGTCCAAACTTTTAACACTCATGACTTAAATGTGTTTTCTCTCTACCAATACATGTCTGCTTTGCTGTTTAATGCATGTGGTAGTCTCAGGAAGTTAGTTTGATAGCTGGACATCAGTCAGGAACCATGTCAGACTAATATCCAGTGCTCCTTTTTAAGCTCCAGTTATGTGACTTGACAGTGTGCCTGCCTATCTATAAGCTAAAATTGTGGGTGCCAAAATTAATACTCATATGTGCTAGAAGTATTAGGATGTGTTGTTATCCTCACTCTCAGGAGTGAAATTCACTTTTTTGTACCAACAAGATGTGAGAGAACCATGTGTAAAGAGGCAGAAACTGAGCTCTGTCCTCTCTCTGGAATATGGATTCTGTACAAATTAACATACTTACATTTTCATTATTTGTTGGATCAACATAACAAGCAGTGATTACAAGCAGTAATTTCACCATTAAGTCTTTGTTCCAAGTATTGCAAGTACAACTAAATGTTTGTCATTTCCATGGAATCACTGAATGCTTTAGGTTGGAAAGGCCATCTAGTCCAACTCTGTTCCTGCAGTGAGCAGGGACATCTTCAACTAAATCAGGTTTCTCAGAACCCCATCAAAACTGACCTTGAGTGTTTGCAGGGGTGGAGTCACTTCTCTGGGCAACCTAGTCTAGTGTTTCACCACACTCATTGTAAAGAATTTCTTTATATCTAGTCTGAGTCTACTATCTTTTACTTAAAAACCATTACCCCTTGTCCTATCACAGCAGCTCCTGCTAAACTGTTTGTTCCAATCTTTCTTATATGCCCTCTCTAAGTACCAAAATGCTGCTAGAAGGTCTCCCAGAGCCATCTCTTCTTCAGGCTGAACTGTCCCAAATCACTCAGCCTGTCTTCACAGGGAAGGTGTTCCAGACCTCTGACCATCTTTGTGGCCTCCTCTGGATAAGCTCCATAGATCCATGTCATTCCTGTCCTGAGGACCCCAGAGCTGCAGCCCTGAAGGTGGGGTCTCATGAGAGCAGAGCAGAGGGGCAGAATCCCCCCTCTCTGTACTGCCCATGGGGCTTTGGATGCAGCCCAGGACAGGCTTGGCTTTGTGGGATACAGGCACACCACAGTCAGTGGCAGCTTGGTGTGATCATTGAATAGGTGGAACATTTGTCACAGGAGAAAAACCAGAGTGGGCAGTAATTTAGGCAAAATCAACCTTGTGGCTGAGATCTTCTGCAAGGAATCTGATCAAGGGGAGCCTGTTGACAAAGCACCCTCACTCCAGATACAGAGGGCACTGCACTCACAGGCTGTCACTCTGCTGGGGTCATTTCCAAGTCTGTGGTAGACTTTACATGCCTCTAATGTAGTTCTTACCTCTGATTAACTCCTGAGTTCCTGATTTAAATCTCAGACCACAAGAGATTGTTACAGAATCATTATTTATTTGAGACTCCAGCTTGCTAACATGTACACAGCTGAAGGCCTATAGAAGCAGGGTCTGTTTGGGGATATAGTTTGTCACAAATACCACATTCAGTGATTGATGTGACTCACCACAGTTCTGACTAGCGTGTTGCTAAGTGCGTTCTGGCTTCCTTAATATTACAGTGTATTACTTGCCAATTTCTATTAGGCATGAAAAAAGTACCATTGCACTCCTATCTCCAATATTCCTGTGGCTTTTCTTCTTTTTTTCTTTATTTTTTAAGCTTGCATATGTTTTAAAATATGAAAATAAATAAAAGTGTACTGTCATATCAAAGCATCCATGACAAATTGTTTTCAAAAGCTTTCCTCTAAAAATTCACATCTTTCTCTTTTATACCTTTTGTCTCATACTTCAAAGTTTAGGGTTTTTTGAACCTAATCAAGGTAATCACCCAAATTAGGGTAGAACACAGTACACAGAATGCATGAGACCTGTAGAGCAAAACGATTACATCATCTGGAGCAGGTAAATTTTATCATTCCACTTTACTTTCTTTCTAGGTCTTAAAGGCTAACACACTATCAGAACAGTCTCTGCGATTTCTAGTGCATTAATTGAGCCAATACCTTGCAATGAGATCACCACCTTTGTCATTATATTCAATTATGCCATGATCTGAAGGGTTTTTTTTTCCTCTAGCTATTTTGCTAATGGCAGTTGTAGCAGGGCACATAATTCTAGAGCTGCACACACATGTGCCTTCATCACATGATGTGCCTGTAGGCATCTTGCTGAATTTTGTATTCTCTGCTCTGAAGCATTTTGTCATATTAAAAGGGTCTTTTCTAATCTTGCTTTGAATAAGGTGCAATGATTTTACAGCCTGTTACTTGTTTTGTACAAGTATTTGTTATAAATCTAAATTTTGTCATTTTCTATTATGTACTTGCTAATACACACTTCCTATAGTTCTAATGATGCAAAAGATAGCAACATTATCATGGCAAAAAAACTTTTTCTAGATAGTCTTTTTCTCTTGTGTCATATTTGAATATAAATACTCTGTTAGTACTCATTTCTTGTTCTTATACTGTAACTATAAGGGCGTGTTTTACTATTGCTAAATTCCTCTGCTAGGAGCTTTTGCAAATTTTTACGCTCTTTAATTTCCTATATTCCTGCCTAGTGTGCTTACAAATGTGGTTTGCTTTGAGCACCTTGTGACTTCCTCCTCTGGTGCTGGGACAATGAATGTGTATTACAAACCATGATGCATCTGGTCCTCCCACATACCTCTTTTATTGCTCTGAACGTGGGTGATGCCAAATCCAGTACACCCTTATCTCTGTTATACCTGTCCTCTTCCTGCTTTCACATCTTTTAGCACATTGTGTTGTGTGCTAATGAATGTTCTCTTTTGTTCTTAGGACAGCTTTTTACAGGGTGAAATTGTTTGTTGCTAATTTTTTCTTTTTATATTCAATCCATTAAAAGCTTGCCTCTTACAGACTGTCATTCCTAACTACCAAGGCTTCATCAGCCATAAGTTTTCCATTGTCTTGGTAAGACTGTGATGTGTCTCCCAACACTTATTTTTGTATGGTGATGTTTTCTTGAAAAAGAAACAGAACACAATTCAAAATTACAATCTGTTTTCCTGTCTGCTTGCATGAGTTTACTGGATACTTGAGCTTTGAAAATATCAGTGCCTTTTTCCATGTTACCTAGTGGAACCAAGGTGAAGAATATTAGCTACTCCTGAAATTTACCCTGAAATAAATCTGCTGCATTAATATCTTCTATATACCACTATTTTCTGCAATATTTCATTTCTGATTTACCCATAGCCTGTTTCTTTCATTATTCTGCATGAAAACCATAGTTTCTTTTCTTCTGATAATATATCAGAAAATAACACTGTTCAGACTGCTCAGATCTTCAGAGAGTTAGAGTAAACTAAAGTTATTATATAATAGAGGCTATTTGGTGATGGTGGTTTATTGCATTTGCTTTTAAACTTTACACAGTAAAAATAAAGCAGTCTTATAAAAAGCATTTCTTAGGCTTCTCTTAAGAGGGAGGAGGGATAACAGTAAAATGCCCATTTTTCTCTTGGAATAAAAAATCTTATTTAAAAAGCTGGAGTTCACAACATAGTTCATGAAAACTCCACAGACTATGTTAACACCAAAGTGCATAAAAAAGTAATGCTACTCTTAAGTGACCTTCAAGAGTCTGCAAACTTGAAGTGAGATTATGAAGCAAAGCAGCTGCTGTAGGGGAGCCCCAAAGGAAGCAACGAGGGGGGAAAATGAACAAAGAGAGGCATAAAGCATTTTCTGTTTGGAAATGGAACCATGCTCCTTCTGCACCTTCTACACAGCAACCGGTGAAGGAGGAACTCACCACGAGACTTCATGGCTCATCTTACGACACCAAGACTCAGCTCCCACTCAAAGCACACGTGCAGATCAGTCCATGAAATGTGGATTTTATGCGTGCACCCACTCTGCCAGGATACCGTGGAAGGATCAAGAAGTGCAAAATGTTCTCAGCATCCTGTTCTTGGTATCTTTTGTGATGCAAAGACTTAAGGAACAGAAAGAGAATCGTCAGCCTTTGCCATCAGAGGTTTGCTCAGCTCACGGATAGTTGCTGAGTAGGCTGTTGTGTTTTTATGTCCAGCTCTAAATAATGTCATTTGCACTTGTAACACAAAATAGGTCAGTTTTCTAAGGCTAATTCTTTCAACCTACCCATCAATACCATCTCCACAATGTTGGTGTGACTGTTGCATGTGTATCTCATTGCTCATTTTTTTAGTATCACAAAGCCAGGTAGATGATACGTGCAAAACAATTGTTTTTAAAAATATTTCAGCTGCTTATGCATTGGTAATTGCTAATAATTTAAAAAAAGACCTCGGATAGCAAGGCAGAGTTTTGTCATATTGTATATTTATTAATTTTATCTCACAAGAAATCTGTCACATAAGGTTAGATTAATTTCTATTGAAACTTTTAATCATTGTGTTTTGGTCCTATATTTTGAAATAAAATGTTTACTTAGTTAAATTCACTTAAAATTCTTGCAGTAAGGAAATGGTATATGGTGTATTTAAGTTACTAGTTCTCTAGCTTTAGACAGCACATAGATAGAATCACAGAATATTTGGAGTTGGAAGGGTTCCAGAGGGATCATTGAGCCCAACTCCTGGCCCTGCACGGAACACTCCAAGAAGAGTTGGGAGAGCTGCTGCTTTGGGGGATGTCAAAGGAAATGTGGTTGTGAGAAGAGAAAGAGAAGTCACTGGGAAAAAAACCAAGACAAACAAAAACCCAACAACCCCCCAAACACCTGTTTCTGTAAACTATGCCTGAGAATTCAATGGGTAGTGATGGCCTGATTTCAGGTTTTTAATTTAGAACTCCAATGGAATGAAAATAGTCCTGTCCATACATTCATAAGCATCACAATACTTCCATCTATGTATTAAGTTTCCACAAAATGAGGGAAAGTGAGAAGCAGGACTATTTCATTATAGCAGGACTATTTCATTATAGATCAATGTATAAAGTGAAATGTTAAGGCAAAAATATGTCTTTACTTTCCTGCTGGAATGTTTTCATTAGATGCAGTGTTCCACCCTCGTCCTGTCATTTCCCCTAATAATTTGGAATTCTGACTTAATGAAGTTATGTGACTTATATTGAGAAATATATTTTTGTCAAAATAAGTTACTAAAAATCAATAATTTGAATTTCATTCATGCACTGCCTTATTTTGGCAGTGAACAGCTGCAAACGTAAACTCAGGTAAGAAGTGCTTAGTAAGGCTTAAAATGTATCCAAGCATACACTTCCTTAAAAATAATACATCAGTAGTCCAATATCTCAATTCTGGGTCTTATTTAGGGGCCTCTAGACAGTTTATTATATTTTTTCAAATTAGTGGAGGATTAGAACATAATATTTCCCAAGGAAACCACTTTGGTTTTCTTAAGGAAACTGTTAAGTTTTATTGACTTTTGTAGAGTTTTACCTCTTACAGAGTTCAAGTAAAAGTGCAGTGCTTGAAAAGTAGGGTATGAATGGGTGTTTGAAATTACCTTGAGAAGCTAATGATATCTTTATAGCATTAGTATTTGGTAATTGATGCCTACATCTTAAAATCTCTACTTTGCTGCTCCAGCAAGTCCCAAAAATTAGCATAACAATCCTAAAGAACAAATGGGTCCCTTGTTGTAAGTTTCTCAGCTACTGATTTTTTCATTCATTACTGTAATCTTTTTTTCCCTGGTATTTTGCCACAAATCTCGTGTTCCCATGATACCATATGAAGTTAAAATTATCTCATCTTGGATTTGTTTTTCAATAAACAGAATGTGTTACACAAATGTGCCATATTCATGGTTGTATTATAAAACAAATACTGTGCTCTAAATGACACAAGTGATTAGATTTTTAATATCTATTATTGTTTGTTTTAGTATCTATTATTGTTTTGTTCGACAGCACAATCTATTGCTTATAATATAGCTATAAGTAAAATAATGTGATCTCTTGTATTCTATATTGCATTAGATTTCCACAGCAAGATTAGGAAACAATACTAAAAATATCCAATGCTAAGTATAACTAGATACATTTCTCTATCTTTTTTTTTTTTTAATATCACAGAAATAGAAGAGCTATAATTTTATACTAATAACAGATGTAATTTCAGTAAAAACACTTCAGGTAGGCTGGGACAAATTAAAGTATAAAGGTGCTAATGTGTGTCAGAAACATATGCATTCATTTCAAGATATATGGTAGTTATCTACAGCTATTTTAAAATCTTGATGGTTTTTTAATATGGAAGACTATTCAAATGTCCTTAACACAACAGGTTAGCAGTCAGGTGCAGCTTTATAAAACATTGCTTTGCCAGATGCTGTTGTCCTTTACGTGCAGGAAAAATATCAACATGAATATTTTTTTCTTGACAGCACCGACAGCACAATCTTAGCTAAATCTGCATGATACAGAACCAAAAAAAGGAGAGTGAGACAGACCCCACAAGGTCATCTAATCCAACAGTTTGCCCAAGGAAAGAGTCCATGGAACACTAATATCTGCTGAACTGCCTTGCCAAAACTTGGATCAAATGCCCCAAATAACACCTTCCCTTGCAGCTTCAGACACCTCTTTTGATGTAAAGCACTGGGGGCTGCAAGTGCACCAGGAGAGAGCTCACTGCAGGACCTGCCCTGAAGCTGTATGACAATAAAGATTATCCCACCTGCTCAGGGTTTGCAGGGTGATTTTATGCATCCTGCATCTTGCTTGGTAATATTCACCCCACCTAAAGATTGTGAACAATTATGTGTTATTTTTCAAACCTAAGTTTCTACAGAAGTGCCCAGTTACCCTTTCTTATATCAAATAAAAGGTAAAAAAGCCTTAATTTACCTGCTGCTATAGTATCCCTCACTATAGATGGAAAATATTTTCTGTGGTATTATGCTAAATCCTTTAGACTTAAACTGCTGATCCGGTCTCAGGCTAAGTTTGGCAAGGGCATCCACTCTGAACCTTGGGAATCAGCAGGAGGATCTCTGTTACCCTCTTGCATCCCTTACTCTTTTCCCTCCTTACCCATTTGTGTCCCTGGTCTCAGCAAAAGTCTCTATAGGTTACTCTTCAACCATTTTTTATTTGTGGGCTTTATTTATGTAGTAAGTAGTGAACCTTGTCATCAAACTTTGACATGCTTTTGCAAATTTATATCAAACCTGCTTTTGCTGATCCCTTGCTGGTGATTCTTTAAGCAACCTGAACCACTCATTTGTGGCAGCAGCAGCTTTGTCCTTATTTACATTGAGCTCTCAACTTCTGTTTTCTTTAGAGGCTTTGTTTGGTTTGGTATGGGTTTTTTATTAAAGAAAAGAAACCTATACATCATTTTGTACTGATTACTTTTATCCAGATCTGCTGACACAGCAGGAGTCTTTACTGGAATAATTTCTAACTGGTTTAAAAAAAGCCATCGACGTCCACCCTTAAAACCCACAAAACCCTAAGGCCTCACACACAGCTACTGCTATTTATAATGTGTTTCTTTATCCAAATTGAGAAAAAAAGAAGCCTTGAAATTTTGAATCCATTTTTGCTTCTCCAGAATCTTAGAACCAATCCTCCGAAAAGGGCATTAGCGCTAATACAAGAAATTTTGAAAGAAATAAAATTTAATATGATTTAAAAATGCGTAAAATAATATTACCTCATATTAAAAAATCCTTTGTGTGTTTTAAAAAGTTTTACAGCCCCCCCCAAAAAAGCTCACAATACAGTCCTAGATGTTTCCTGTGCCATATGTCATTTAACACTTCCTGGGCTAAGGAAATTCTTAAAAAATTTTATTATTCTTTTAAAGTTTGTTATGAAGTAATCAGTTACAATATTAAACATTGTACAGATGCAACAGTGGAGTAAGCTGCGATAAGACAGGGCCCCTGTAAAAACTTAATCTTTTGTCTTTGTTTACAAATACCTGAAAACCCTGAATTGAGAACAACTCCACAATACCAATTATATTGAGTGATTCAATTGGGTCTTAAAATCCATTCCCTGACAAAGGTTCAAGAAGAAAGTTCTCTGTTATATAGATCTTGACAAGTATTGGAAAATAACTGCTTTGTAAAAAGAAAACCACTCTGGGAAATGTAGTTCTACTGCAAATGGTTATTTTGCTAATTAAACCTTATTAACACCCTGGGAAAAAGAAGATGCAGACTTGGTAGTGTGTGGTAAAACTGTGTCTTACAGTTAAAACACGAGCAACAAGAGTCCATAGCCTTGTTTGTGGTGCATTTGGTCTGGGTTATCTGATGGGTTTAGAGGACCATGGATAATTTCTTTCTGCAAAGACTTTTTTTTATTAACATAATGTAGGGCCATTTGATTTGCGTTTCATTATTTCCTTCCTAATAGGGTCAGAGAGCAACGTGCAATAAATCATCTGTTGAGCTCTTGTTAAGATAGGTGGCTTTCTTGGAGGGTTGGTGGGTTTTAGTTTTAGGGTTTTTTTTGGTAGTAGTAGTAGTTGGACTCCTCAGTTTTATGCCATTGTTTCAATATTCACTGGGGTGATACAGCTTTTGTTTATGCCCCTCTGCAGGGTGTAGTTTTAGTACAATGTAGGAGTCAGTTTCCTGTAATGCTCCCCTGCAGGCAGGTGTTGCTCTGCCACTGGAGAACAGTTTCAGTGCATTGAATCTGAACAGAGGAGAATTTCTAGGAAAATGAAACTTGCTATTTACTTTGTGAAACAGCAATCTCTTACATTTTATAACAGGGTCACCAGAACTGTGGGACATTATTTTTAAAAATTCTCAATGAATTCTTTTTGCTGTCAATCTGAATTTACAAATTTATAAACTGGATTATGCATAAACTGTGTCTGAGAAATAAAAATATATAGCTTAAATTTCATATATGAAAAATAATTACCCCTAGCTAAGATCTTACATCTTATACAGGTGAAGGAGGGAGAATAGAGGGTAAATAAGATTTGCTGAAAATCATGGGTGTAGTTCTGGCTTTTCTTTAAATTACTGACCATGGATAAAGGTGGGCAGCAAGGTCAGCACCTATAGCACCGAGTGCACAGCAAGGACTGAGCTCTCTCTCAGCATAAAGGTGACACAGCATTCACTTGGCAGGGAGGCAGGGACCAAACACGTGTCTGATGTGACATGACAAATCTGGAATAGCCCGCCTGACCTCCAGCTGTATAGAATATATGCATATAACATATATGTTCCCTAAATATATATATATATATGTGTGTGTGTGTGTCTATCTGTCTGCATCTTAGCATTTAGTAGCACTAGATGCTTGTCCTTACACAACTGAATTGAACCATTTCCCATCCATGGAGAATTTCTTTGTGGCTTATGGAAAGTCTCTGAAAAACACCATCTCCTTTTACAGACAAAAATTACTGGAATGATTGAGATTTCTCATCTTGGTTAAGAACAAAATGTATTTATTTCAGACAATATTTATTCTCCTCTAAATGACTGAGGTGTATCCAACAGCAACACAGTGTTTCCTTGATGTTAACCCCAAGGAAATGTATCATAAGATGATTTATTTTCACAAATTAAGTCTACTCTGTTAAGGCTAGTGATTTCAAAAATGTTTTAAAAAGGTAAATACTTGTTCCTCTGTGGCTTAGCCATATTTTTTTTTCTGTAGGTATATTTATTGGTGTGTAATGTCATTACAGTTCCTTGGTAGCCTCTTATAAACAAACCAGGGTGAGAGCAGATAAAAATAAGTATCAGCATAACTGATAATAGCTATGATCTCATTTGGCAAAAGATTGTGTAGGTGTTTAAATTCAAATATGTGAAGGTCTCTTATGATGGACTCTAATGAGCACATTCAAATTGGGAACAGAGAGCCACCAAAATTTTAGCTGAAATGAACCTTCTGTGTCTTCCTGCTTTTTTCAAGATTGTGTAAATCTGGATTTACATCATCTGCTTCAGTGAGCAAAGTTATCCTCCCAGAAGAGCTGATCTGCTCAGCTATCTTCTATGGCAGTACTTCAGTTAAGTAGGACTCTTCCAGTATGAGCAACTTGGAGTGAAATTGTCTCACACCAGCACACTAAAGACAGATGGATAAAGAACTGCAGAGATTTTTTGCAATGCTTTTTTCTTTAGGTGGCTGGTCCCAAGAAATGGAAGCCAGAGTGTACCATATGCCTTCTCTGCAATGCTCTGGGAAGAACCAGTTCTCCTGAGAAGATAATCAGATTCACTAGGGCACTGCTGATACCTCAACAGTTTCCAGTGGAAAACTCTGAATGTGGGAGAAGTCCATTTTTTCTGTCCTTTCTGCAATTTAGGTTATTTTAACAGAGTCCTGTTAAATAACCTTCCTAAATAACATTCCTAAATAACCTTCTCAGAGTCTGGAGTCAAGACTAATTGTGAGGGATGATGTCTAATCTAAGAAACAAAAAAAAAATAATTGTGCTAAAATCATTGTGATGCTCTTGTGCAAAATAACCTGCTGGGTTTAACACTCAATCAGAAGTCCTTTGACACCAGTGCTTAATGCCTTGAATTTAGAATGTGGAGTCTCAACTTGCCCTCAAGATTATTTCTTGTTTAAATCCAATGTCTATTGAATGCAAAACAGAGTAGTTTGTGGGTACATTCAAAGTGTTTGCCTGTGTTGAAAAGAAGGAAAGATTCATATGGGAAGAGGAGAAGGGATGTGAAAGAGAGAATTGCTGACTAGGGTAGCTTTCCAAAAGAGGGAAATTTCCCAAAGCATACAAGTTAGTTCTCAAGAGTTTCTGGGTAAATATTGCAGGTACTGGGCTAATATAATGACAGATACTGCTGCAGCTAAGTTTGTACAAAGAAAAAAGTTCCAAGTGTATTTTGGCAGCTTTTGTCCTTCTGAGGATGTCTCCTGACTGTTCTCAGAAGACGTCTTCCAGGCTGGGTGTCTGAGTCTTAGACACTGTTCTACATATTTTATGGATCCTGACAGAGTCATACTTTGGGCTGTGAGTTAAAAAAAGACAGACTTATATCTGTTTAGAAAAAAAAAAAAAAAGCCTTATTTGTGTAAAGAATGGATTAACATAAAAAATATCCTCAGGTTGGTTTTTTTATTTGCACTTTTCTTTTTATTTGTGCCTGACTATTCCTAAATCCTACAGCTAATTTAGTTATAAAATTAACTTAAACAGCCAGAGAATCCATTTTTTAAGTATATAATGAATGTAAAAATAATCTCACTATCAATTCTGCAGGAATGTAAACTTTCCTATTTCATTTGTTCTGCACGTGAAAAGATGCAGAGAAGCAACAACATATCTCAGCATCTCCAACCTAATAATATTTGGGTTTATGGGGTTTTTTTGGGGGAACATAAGATGTTTGGGTTGAGATAAGTGTTTGTGTTGGTAAAAATAGCAAAAATAATCACGAAAAACATTGAAAGAGAAGTCGTCAGAGCCCTGTTCATTATAATAGAAATTCCAAAGCATTCAAATTGAAATAAACAATCTTTGTACATAATTCATTTTATTTGAGGAAAGATGTGAGGAAAAAACATTTACTGAAGAGTATATTTGATTTTGTTAAACTTCAGGAACCTAAGGGAACCCCTTGGGAGGCCTTCCCTTATTTATCAGATCTCTTTGAGAAGCAGGCTCAATGTCTACGTGCATTTCTGGTGTGTCCAGAACAACAGAAAATCATCACCTTAAGGTTTAGGAACATCTATATTTCTTCATTGTTCTTGTGTCTCCTTCTCCCAGTTAAAAATACTCATCTGCATGATTTATAGTGCATAACTAGGTGCATGCTCTATTTATATAACCTAGTTTTCAACATTGTTTTTGTTTTGCCCTTTCCCATATAAAAGCATATAAATCCAGGAACTCTCCATGGAGTAAATTTTAAAACAAATGTCCTCCAAGCCTATCTTTTAGTTCTAACAGCTACTACATTATTGACGTGGAAAAAAAGGACAGCAATCTCCAGACAAAAAGCGTATACAAGTGCATATTTCTTTAACTTTATTATAAAGGAAAAAAATTCTAATTTTGTACCATAGTAAAAACAAGAAAATCTTTAGTTAGTTTTAAGGTAATTTTCAGGGCTTATGCATCTGTGTTTTCATTGTTGCAAATCAAATCCAAAATTTCACTGTTAATGAAATTAGACTCATGTTTGCAGTTAAATAGATAAGAACAAATACTGTCATTTCTTTTTCTAAACAAAAAACAAACAAAAAAAAGCCTATCCAAAATGAGGACTATAATTAATTATAGATGAAAATTTCTGCCAGGTTATGACATTGTAGTGAATATTACTAAGTTATTAATTATGATAACTATTCAGTTCACAACCCATTAGCAGTTGTTTATAGTTTTCTACTACCACCAGCTTTTAGAAACAGTATTATTCTTTAAGGAAAAAGAAAAAGGACAAAGAATCCTCAGTCCTGCACAAATCTCCCAAATAATGAAGGTAGGTGAGTTTCATTTGGTCAAATTTCAGATTTTTCTGGAACTATCTGCCCTGAATGGCTTAATTTATAATAAAAACATTGAAAATATAATCTTCTAAATGCTCTCTGATGATGTACTGGGTGCAACTGGTTCAAGAACCCTTTTCTGGTTACCTGTGACCCCAGGCAGCTTAAGCTAAGTGAACAACTAAATTGTTTAATAAAACAAATGAAACTATTTCCTACCTGCAGGTTACCTCTGACATCAGCGTTGGAAATGGCAGCTTTTAGAATGGATTCTGTAATATTGTTAACTCTCATTAGCACAGGGCTGAAAACACACACAGGTCACCACAGGTTCCTGAGCGAACTCGAGCAGACTCTCAGCACAATGAGCAGAGTGGAGGCAGAGCTTATTTTTAACCACTCTCTGTGAATCACAAGAATAGAACTAAACAAAATGTACTATTTCAGCTGGAGAGAACTTACCAAGACCATCTAATCCAACTCATTCAGAGATGACCAAAAGTTAAAGTGTTCTAAGGGCATTTCCCAAATTCCCCTTAAACACTGACAGGCCTGGAGCATCAACCACATCTCTGGGAAGCTTCTTCCACTGTCTGACCACCCTCTCAGCAAAGAAATGCTTCCTAATGTCCAGTCTAAACCTCCCAGGCACAGTTTTGAGCCATTCCAATGTGTTTTATCACTGGATCCCAAGCAGAAGAGCTCAGCACCTCCCTCTCCCCTTCCCCTCTCAGGAAGCTGTTAGACAGCAATGGTCTCCCCTCAGCCTCCTCCAAACCAGACAAGCCCAGAGCCCTCAGGTGCTCCTCACAGGACGTGACTTCCAGCCCCATCACCATCTTTGTTACCCTCTGGGTACAGCCATCAACCTTCAGATCCTCTCCTGGTGGCTCCCAGCCCTGCTCTCAGAGCTCCAACGCTGAGCACAGCAGGATAATCCTCTCTCTTTCCTGGGCATGCTGTGTTTAATGCAGCCCAGGATGGGATTTGCCCTCTGGGGCTCACTGCTGGCTCCTGGGTCCCTGTCTGCAGTACTCCATCCTAGGTTCAGAATCCACAGTTTCAGACTTCAAATTTCATTCTGTTTATCATGACCCAATTCCCTTATCTGTCTAGTTTCCTCTATAAGGCCTTTTGTTTCTCAAAAAGGCAAATCCCACCTCCCATTTTGTTATCCTCAGCAAACTTGCTGATGGTGCATCCAACCCCTACATCCAGATTGTTGATAAATATGTTTAAAACAATAAAAACAGAGGAACACCATTGATGAAAACCTTTGTAACTCTGATCTTCAGCCAATTCTTCACACAGTGCTTTGTGTACCTGATCTTTCCATAGCTGGATAACTTCTCCAGAAAATGCTGTGATGGACAGTATCCAAAACTCTGTATTCTTCCTGAAAAGCCTGAGCTCACTTACAAGATCATACAGTTTATTTTCCCTCCTGAGCCCCACTAGGAGTTCCCTGTTCAGCCAAGCTGGATTTCTCTCCCACTTGCTTGACTTAAGACATTTGGTAGCAAACAGCAGGCCTATATAAGGCCTCACAGATGGAATTCTGACTTGATCCAACATAAGCCATGAGAACGCTACCTGCTCTTTGTGAGAGCAGTCTTGCAATGGTGAAAAACAACTTGTATCCCTGGGAAAGTATTCTACAGATTAAGATAGTTTCTTGCATCTGCTTTGACAATTCCCAACCATCTCAGCAGAATAAAAACAGTATTTCCCAAACAACTCTTCCCTGCATGTAGACACATTCTCTGGACTGGCCAATTATTATGGAGTAACAGTTTGTTACTGACCAGTAGGGGATCGACAGGGGATGGTTTGTAAAACTCTGCATAAAGGCACGTATGAAATAAAACTTTAGATTTTTTTGATCCTTAAGAGTGTGTCTTGTCTCTCTGAAATGATGTCAACAGTGACAAAGACACAGTGGAATTGCCATCTCTTGTTCTTCCAAAAGGTTTTTCTTAAAGACTGATCAGTGCTTGAGTGTTGTGGTGTGTTTTTTTTTTAAGATGTTAACTTTTACCTTTGTAATGGTTTGTTCCTTTTATATCCCCCTATATTGCTGGTTTTGTCCAAGTTGTACCCTCCCATCCTTTTGGAATGTTCCTTGTTCCTCCTACCCCTGGTGTCAATCCACCTAAGTACCAACCCTTTGCTCCAGTTCCTTCCCTGCCTGTCATGGTTACCCTGCCCCTTTTTCCTGAACCTTCCCTGTCAGTCCCACCATGGGCCTATCCCTGAGGGGTCCTCTTCTTTGGAAATCCCCTAATCCATTGGTCCATGTGACCTATTCCCCATCTATAAATCCCTCATTGGTTGGAAACATTGTAAATTCCACCTTGTACTCCTCCCTGCTCTTTTCCCTTTTAGTTAGAGATTTGTATCCACCCCTGAGACCTCTTGTGCTTCAAAATTGCTGCTCACCCTGTTCTGTGTCTTTCGTCCCTGGATCTTCTGAGAAGTGAAAGAAGTGAACTACCGTTGAGAGCATACGGAAGCTACTTCCCTGGTCTTTATTCTGCTCCTGGGCACTGATACACTTTGTGCTGTTGAGGGCAGTCTTGCTGCTTCAAGGCTGAGCCGCTCTGCTCCACCACCACTCAGATTATTGATAGTCACAGGGTGGCCACAAGGCACAGTCCCAGGTAAGGGCTAGCTGGCAAATTCTCACCAACATTGCTTCACTTGAAAACTTTCAAGTCCTCAAAAGCAGCTTCTCAGGATAATCTGCTAAATAGTTTGTGAATAACTTTAAATTTACTCTCCTGAGGTCCAGGGTAGCAACTCTGCTGTACCTTATTCTCATTGCACTGAAAATCTTAAATGCAGTCATGTTGTGTTCTCTGTGGCCAATACAGCCACTCACTATCACATCCTGCACAAATCCTGTTCACAAACAGCAGATCTAGGAGGGCATCTTTCTTGGTTGGCTTACTGAGTACCTGTGACAAGAAGCTGTCTCCTACAAACTTCAAGAATTTTCATTTTTTTCACAGCACCATGATATTCCTAGTTTTATCTGGAAAGTTGAAATCTCCCATGAAGACAAGTGGGTCTGAATCCCACATTAAACTCGACTATAATTTCACAAATGTTTTTAATAAAGGTAGAAGAAACCAGGCAGAATATTATCATAGATTCGTAGAGTTTCGAAGGTTGGAGAAAAGATCTCTGAGATCATGAAATTCAACCACTAACCCAGCACCGCCAGGTCCAGCACTAAACCATGTCCCCAAGTGCCACATGTAAGTATTTTCTGAACTTTTCCAGGGATGGTGATTCCACCATTTTCCTGGGCAGCCTGTTCTAATACCTGAGCACTCTTCAATGAGTACAATCTTGAACTTACCTGCTTTTTTTTTCTCTCTCTCTCACTGGAGTAGAACTAAATGATTACTCTCTTTTGTCCAGCAATAAGATCTAAATAAATATCTGAAATAAGCAGATATATTTGGTCTTGAAGCTGTGTGTTATCTTGTGCTTGAGGTATGTAACTTCTGCTTGTCCAGATTATGTAGAGGATAGTTCTAAGGACATTTTTGAAGTATTTTATATGAACCTCATTACAACAGTACTGAAGAGCATGGCAGTCATAGATTGAATTATCTGTACAATACTGTGATAATTAGAGAATTAATCTTTTGGAGATGAAGATCCAAGGCACAGAAAATTTTCCAAAGATAAGCTATGACAGAGCAGCAATTAGCTTTCAATTCCCACCCCATGGAGCAAACCATCTTCCTCTGGTGCCCATCATTATCTGACCTGTGCATTGTCACACAGCAGAGCACAAGCCAGGTGTGTGGCTGCTCCATAAAATCGAAACTATTTCATGTCATTGACTCCAGTTTCTGCTCATAACTATCATCTCACATGACACACTCTCGCAGGAGCACAGGTATCCAACCTGGGGATGATTTTCTTTCTTCTAGCTCTGAGTAGAAGCAAATTTTAGCCAGCTGTTTCCAGCTGCCTGAGCTCATGCTCTTGGCACAGGCAAATTTGCCAGACAAGATCTGATATTGCCATGGATTAATTTACCAGATTCACTTTAACATGAAACCTCTGCAATAAGGAGGAGTTTCATGTGCGTTATGTTTCTCTAAATGAGTTCTGTGTGATGAATTAAATAATTCAAAGTATAACATGCCTTAAAATTGTTCACTTTGGGTTCTTTGCGTTGTATTTCTATACTCAATGCTATCAGCTGATCTTTCTGTGTTAATTGCTATTGGACAATCAAGGCAGCTGATATCACATCAATAATTAAAGGTGTATTTCTGCCTTGAGGTGAAAATGGGTGAATATCTTGCATCTGAAATATTGTGGAAAACAGCAGGAAAGGAAAATTTTATGGGTGTGATCTGCTTCAGGAATTAAACTCTTGTACCTATGAATCAATAGGGATCATAAAGCATTATTTTAAATGGAATGTTCACATTATTTTCATTATAAATTACAAAAATCTTAAATAAGTTGTTTTTTTCCAGGTTATGGAAACATTAAAAGGTAGAGTAAATGCATAAGACAAGAATACTAGGTAAACCCTGTTCTGACTATGATACTTCATAAGTGAGAGTCAAATCTTTTTATGAAGCTTCTTTAAAATATTTGGATGCAGAGTTTTAAAAGACGTACAATATTCTTCAAATTGCCAAAGAATTGCTAATTACATGAAAAATAAGTGTAGAGACCAGGGCTTGTCTCTGACTGCCCTGGAGGCTCAGGGACCCGGGCAGGGGGCTTGAAAACCATTAGCACAAAGCCCAAAATACCTGTGATTTAGATTTTGGCCCATAAGAACAATTGCCAACCTTAAAAGAAGAATTACAAGTCACAAGAGTTTAAATACAGTAGTAATGAGTTTGTCACAGGGTGGAAAAGTAGTTTTTGGATTTTAGTACATAAGGGTAGGTATTGCTAAGATGGAGGAACCTCGTGGCTTTTTAGGTTTCTTCCTTCTTCATATTCTCCATTTCTGCTGTGACAATGGGACAAGTGATTGGTTTAGAGTAGAAACTGACTGTCTAATGTAGATGATAGGTATTGGAAATTAATTATAAATAATGCTACACATAGTTTTTAGTATAAAAGATAAACCCTGGAAGAAAGACCTTGACAGGACAAAGAAAGAATGTTATAGATAAATAAACCTTAGAAGCAAGAGCTGAAAATTCTAAACTCCTGCTTTCATCTCAGGCTGGGAAAAAAGGACTTTACATGTCGGGAAAATTTCAATAAAAACACCAAACCAGATAATATGATTTTACTTAGTTGTACCTGGAAGAAAAACTAAGTTATATTTTGTGGACTTTAATTGTGATGAGTGTCAGTATAAGAACAGGATGCCTCAGGCTTTTGTGGTTTCTGATTTTTCATTTGTACTACACCCGTGTTGTTTTTTTTTTCTTCTGAGATTAAAATCATAGTGACTGATACAGTATAAAATTAATAAAATGAGAAATTAAAGGTTTTTTCGACTGCAAGGAGAGTCATATTATCATTACTTAGAGTTTCCTTTTTTGCATAGCAATTTGCAGTTTCGAAAGGTAAGTATTCATTCCTAGATTTCTAATTTACAAAAAAGTTAGTTCACAGTTTACAAAGAAGTTAGTTCACAAGATTTCAGCTTGTTCATGAGAGCCCTCTTTTTTATTCAGGATAAACTTAGATGATGCTATACAATAAAACAAGCAGAAAAAAAAACCCAACAAAACAAGTTAAGTCTCTGGTAACTAGCAGTAGTCGCACATCACTTTTATTGCAAACATTTTCAGCACCGTTCACGGTAGGTAAAAGCGCACCAGCCTCTAAATAAAGGCATTTTCTGCTCAGTGGTGCTGCTGGTGGTGAGGTGCGCTCAGAGGCTCTCGCTGATGGCCCAGGACCGGCAGCAGCAGCAGCAGCCGAGGCTTTGATCCCGCATTGCCGAGTGGCAATAGTGCCTCCCGGTGGCTCCCGCTCTCATTCATCCCCGGCACCTTTGCATTTTACAGAAAATCATCGGCTGAAATAAATCATATCGTTCCTTTTTTATTTTGAATGTGAAATGCACGCGTTTTATCCTCCTTTTATTGTGTTCAACAAGCTGCAGGCACCTCCCTACCTGCGTTTGCAGGATGCTTTTTTCCTGAATTTTTCTTATGATTATTTTACTACAGTTGCAGTAATTGAGACTCAGATTGGAAACTTCAATACGCTATTTTCTTCTAATTCTGCCTTGGCAAGATTCTGGAGGAAGATGCACAAAGAATTCTGTTCCTCGAGTCAAATTTGCATCCAGAGCAATTTCTTTTGTATCATCCTGAACAATCTGATTGCTGGAAACCTCTCATCATTTGGTGGAAATGATTTAATGAGTCTGTATCCTTTAGCTTAATTACATACCCTAGATTTTTGTGGTATTTAAGACTCTCCAAGAATACACAGGTCCACTTGACCTGTCTGCACAAAGCCCACTCAATCCCTCAGCCCACAGAGATGATTTGTGGAAAGTCACTGTGAAGGGTCTGTGGGGACAAGCTATATTCATTCAAACAATAGTATATAATGAGGCAGTTTTGCCTTTTTTCCATGTGTTTTATTCAATTGTATGTGAATTGCAAAGCCTAATTAAATGGCTGTTTTGTAGACTGAAAAAAACCAGCTTTTTTTTTTTTTTGAAAGTGAAATAAGCAAGATCATTAATTCTGATGTTTTTTTATATTAGTATTTTAGTTTTCCATTGAAATGAAAGTGTATTTCACTCTGGGGATGTAGTTTTAGGGATTGCTTTCATGTTGCTTTTCTTTCTCACTGCACCTGAGCTCTAATACAACCATGAGAAAGTGCCTACCCTGAATGCTCTAGGCCCTATAAAAGTTACAGGCAACATTTATCTTAAATAGTTACTGATTATAGGTAACCATTTTGAACATGGAAGTCTAAAACTCATGCCTGCTATGCAACCCTGCATGAATGGCTGCATGTTTTTTATTGTGTGAAATTCTGTCCAAAAATACGACCAAGCCCCTGTGTCCTCCAAAAGAGATGCTGCAGTTTGAAGCATGTCTCAGGTTGGTTTCCAGAAACTGAAGAGCCTGGAATTGCTGGTGGCTTCTGTCTCTATGACTCACGACTATGCATCAACTGGTAATTATGGGTTTAGACACGGCTTTAAAGGCAGGAAACAAAACTGCAGTAGTGTGAATCTGTATCAGCAGCAGTTTGAGAGGTAAATGGGAGTTATCAGCATAGGAATGTAGGAGTTCTGAACTACTTTAACTGTTTTGTGTTCTCCGATAGATCAGGTGTTGATATGCTGAAGTTGTGGGTAGTTAGGGTGGACACAGGCTTATTCTGATGTCTGTGTGTCAGTATGTGTGCATTCACCTGTGCTGTGCCATAAAGATGTGTGAATATTGCTAGGGGAGAGCTCCTTGCTGTTTTCTTTCACTGGAGCCATCCCTGATGGCAGCTTTTCCACAGTGTTAAATACCTGTTGTGATATAGTGATATTTATTTCATGTTCTTAAGCATGTAAGGATATAAAGCTATTGGAAAGTGTCCAAAGGAGGGCTGCAAAGATGGCAAAGGGCCTTGAGGGGAATCTATGCAAGCAGTGACAGAGGTCACTTGGTCTGTTCAGCTTTCAGAAGAGAAGACTGAATGGGAGACCCCATTGCAGTTTCAGCTACCTCATGAGGGGAAAAGGAAGAGACATCTCTCAGGTGACCAGTGTCAGGATCCAAGGGAATGGCCTGAAGCTGTGCCAGGGGAGGTTCAGGTTAAATATTAGGAAAAGATTCTTCCCCCAGAGGGTGGTTGGGCACTGGAACAGGCTCCCCAGGGCACTGGTCACAGCCCCTGACAGAGTTCAGCGAGCACCTGGAAAATGCTCTCAGGCACAGGGTGTGACTCTTGAGGTGTCCTGTGCAAGGCCAGGAGTTGGACTCAATAATCCTTGTTGGTCCCATCCAGCTCAGGATATTCTGTGATTTGGTGATAGCAATGACTTCCTCAGGGCCTGATTTTCAGCTGTGTTCTGGTCTTGGTCTGGTGTGCCCCCTCTTTGGGCAGTGGTTATGTGAAACACGACACTGAGACCTGCTTTTCCAAGTCCACATTGCAGAAAAAGAGGAAGGGAGAGTCAAGTTCATGTTGAGCCAGGCAATCAAAGCAGTTATATCCTAAGCTGGATCCAACAAGCAACTTTGTATGGGGCTCAAGCCTGTTTGGATGGGGCCATGAGCAACTTGATTTACTGTGTGGCATCCCTATCTGTGGCAGGGGGGTTGGAACTGGATGGTCCTTAAGGTCCCTTGCAACCCAAACTGTTCTATGGATCTATGATTCTATGAAGCTTTTACTATTGATGTAATATGAAAAAACTAAACAAAAAACAAAAAACAAAAAAACCCAAAGAAACATGAAACAAACAAACACCCCAAACCAAACAAAAATGGTTCATGTCCACAAGTCTCTTTCTACACCTTTATTTCTGTGATTTTTCATTGCCTTCTTTGCTGTCATCAGCTCTGGTTTGTACTCCCTAAGATTTCCTTGCTAGCTGAGTTGCTTGGGAGAGGAGAGGCAATGCTTGTCCTGCAGCAGTTTTCTCTTTGTTAGACACTTTGTCTCTCTTGCACATTCAATTCCCCAGTGCCCTGTAGAAAAGAACATATTGCCTGACATGGTAGTGCTGTTTAATAAGTGGTTAAATCTTTCTATGTTCCTGATATCTTGGCTTTGATGGAGATGGAAGGAGGATATTAAAAGCTTTCAGTAAAAGGCATGTGCTGGAAGGACAATCTTGATGCTGTCCTTTGGTAGCACATAAAGGTTAAGTGTAAGAGGGATATTGTGCATTAGTGATTACACAGGGAAGCATTCTTTATCTGTTAATAATCTTTCTCAGGCATGCCTGTCTAACTTTTCTGTTTTGGCAGGCTCTTAATTTAGAGCAAATTACTTTTTTTTTGCAAAAATTGTCAGTCCAGGTAAATTATGAGTTTTCCCCCTTTTTGCTTCAGAACATCTGAGCCTCCAAGGCAGTAATTGTTCGCAGTCCTCTTCTTCTCTTGGCTCAAAAGCTCTGGAGAATTACTGTTATCAGTTTTCTGTTCTATGCCAGTATATTTGAGCAGGGATGCTGCAGCCCAGAATACAGGACTGATAATGGCTCTGTTTCACGTTCCTGATGTTTATGACCTGGAGTCCAGCAGAATTGTGGGAAGCATCTCAACTTAAGAAGGATACACACTGAAACTAAAGCAATATTCTGTTGAAGAGACTGATGTAAATAAGAATCCAGAGTGCTGAAAATTTTCCTTTCTAAGCAGTTCCAAATTAATTTATGACAGTGAGCTGCTCTGTCAGTACCTCCTTTGGCTTTCAGGGGGCTGGCTGATCACATGATTTAGTCTAGATGCTTTTTTCCTTTGTCTTCTTCTCCATATGTCTTTATGCTTTTTGCAAATGACAGCTCTGCTCAAAAGTGCCCAAATGGCAAAAGAGAATGTGGCTGCTGATGGCAAGAGCAGACTCTATATCAGAGCACTCTGGAGGTGCTGCTCCCAGAGCTGTCATTTTCCAGAGGAAAAGGATGTCCCATGCAGGCAGGCAGAAGGCAGACAAGCAATGTGCACAAGGACAGTGGTGAAGAGGATGCAGATGGATGGGCAGAGTTTACAGTGAATAAGGAATCTTCTAACACAACACCAAACTTAGAAAAAATGTGGAGACAAGAAGAAAGCACAAGGTGGAAAGAGACAAGGATCAGAGCATGAAGAAGCATATTCGGAAGAGCAGAGAAAGAGGAACGAACAGATGGATGCAGTATCATTTTTTAAACAAAAAAAGTGAAGCAAATTGTACTAGATTGAATACTTATCTATGTATGCATATATGTGTAGATATTTACTTTTACATACACATACATATATAGAAAATGCACACATTTTCTTAATAGTGTCTATATGAACATCTGCTGCTAGTATAAAATAATTCTTGCAGTCTTCGTGCATCATTTGAAAAAGCTTATAAACTCCTTTGCTATGAGAGATAAGAGAGCTTCTCTACTTCTCAGCAGAGGGAATATTCTGTAGCGTTTCAATACCATTATCTTATTCTAGTTCCTCTGTAATTCTGTGAAGTGGATGTAGAGACTTGGATAATTCAAGTGTATGAGTTAATAAATTACAGTTAGAGTATATCCAGTTACCATAATGGCTCTTAAATAATTAAACAAAGCAATCTTAAATAGGATCCTGCTGCATTGCACTAACTAGGAAGGTGTCATAAGAGTTACTAAAAACCTATCCCTTAAGGTCCCATTCCACTGTGTACATACAGCACAATTAGTGTCTGCTTTGTGGGTCTGAAGGAACTGGGTATAAATCAAAGGCACAGAGTGCTTGTAGGGAATTGAGCTGAATTTAATGGTGAGAATTGTGAGGGTTATGAAAAATGTGGCTGATGAGGATCTATCAGATGAGCCACCAAGCCTTGCTGCAAGTGGCTGTAGCCCCTTTCCAGGTCACTACAGGAATTAATTCTTACCAAGTTCATTCACACTCTTCAAAGAGGACACTACCTTTTAAATCCAAATCTGAAATAAAAATGGTATTGGAAGACCAGTGGTATGTATCAACCATGCTTCAATCAGGCCTTGAAGTCCTGATAAAAGCAGAAAGCAATGCTCTTGTAATTAGTTCTACCAACATCTGACAATTTATTTATATAGGTGAAGGATACAAAATTAGTCCTTTGTTAGGACTCTTGCAGGACCTGAATTTGTATTTGATAGCAATGAGTTACTAATAGGCTGTAGAAACCTAAATTAAAATTTTTAAAAATCCAGAAACCTAAAGCTAAAGGAAAAGAACATTTTAAAATAATATTCTTATTGAATACTCATTTGCATAAAAAATTAATAGTGATACAAGCATAGTTCTTTTTCATGGGAAACTGGAGATACTGTCAGAAAACCGAGGAAGGTATAGATTATGTGTATGTTGTATGTTAGGTATATGTATATGCCATAAAGCATATTAACAAAACACTCTCTGGAAGAACTTTACTCAGAGGCTTTTTACTGTCTGTGGTATTTCAGATGTTCTCACAGCAGGTGGACCATATATTGTGTTACTTTCTTTGAAAAATTGCAGGAAAGCAGCTGGTGAAATACACGGTGCCATCCAACACTTGTTTCATCTACAGTAAAGCAGACCAGTAATGCAGGTTTCTGTGATTTACAATAAAGGTCCAAACCACATACTCGAGACAACTCATTCAGTGCTCTTTTAATAACAACTAAGATTTATATAGTTCCTCTCATCCCTCAAATATCCCAAAGCATTTTATGAACTCCCTCAAACACCCTTTTTGAAAGGAAGTACAAGGCCCATGAAGAAATTCTTGAGCAAGAAACAGTTGTCTGGAAAAATATGCAATACACCAGTTTGAGACAGGAAGAGAAGGACAAAGGTGTCAAAACAGAATGACAGATACTTTATATAATTAGATATATTGTGAATAAAAGCAATTTATCTAAGCACCCTGTTACTGGAATCTAGCCGTTAAACTGCAGGATTTCACTTCCCTTAGGAGAGACATTTGTATTTTTTAACATATAATGTGAAATCAATCCAACTCTGAATGTTGAAATACTTTCCTATATGTGCAGCTGCGATGAGAATGTATTTTTGTCACTGGTAGTTACACTGTCTTAGTATCCAAAATAAATCAGATGCTGTTGAGTTGCTGTAGATACAGTTCTGGAACTGAGGGGGAAAAAAAAAATCACAGGACAAGAAAATGAGGGATGTGGAAAAAATTACAATAGGTGATAATACGCTTTTTCTATGCCTTCTTCACACTTAGGATTTGTCCTCATCAGTAAGCCTGATTTTTCATTCTCATTTTCAAAAAACTCTCAACTTTCCTGCTTCATATCAATGGGGAGGTTGTTTTCACCTTTATGTCAATCAATGGGAGTACAAGGAGTGTTCTCCCACAGGCAGGCTGGATCCAAATCTGATTTAACTTTCATACCATGTAAATGCAGGATAAAGCAGGACAGCCTTTAATGTGCTGGTTTGTTTGTTTGTTTGTTTGTTTGTTTTAATAAACACTATGAGGAGCAGTCTGCGATTTTTTAATTCCTTTCCTTGCCCTTCTGAGTTTTCAGGAGTCCTGGAGAGGGTGCCTCTGGGGGAATCATTTATTTACAGACAAGGGAAGAGAGGTTTATTGAGTAGTGAAAATATCATCTTGTTTTGTTGCTGTATTTTCCACTTTTATTTCGAGAGATTAACCTGTACAAGAAAAGCACTTTAATGGAATACAACTGCTCTATGAAGAGGGCCTGAAGAGATATCTATGCAGTATTTATATGCTGTCTCAATTACCACTGCAAAATAGTTTGATGATTCAGCAAGGGGCCCTAAAAGTATCTTCAATAATTCTTTCCCATTTAGATCTCTGAAGAAGAATCAATTTTATACCATTGCCTAGTCTTTTATTGCCTTTAGGTCCCACATTTCAGTACAGAAAGCATGTTTGTAATCCTCTGTGAGCTGGAAATGCAGATGAACCAGGCAACAAGGCTGTGCTGAATGGAAAGCCAAGAGTTTGCAACAATGCAGGCTGCTCTGTGTAAGATACTGTGAGGTAAACTTGCCTGGTTTCCAGTTCCATTAAAAAAAAAGGGTTGGGGATATACCCTGCACACAACACTCTCAACAGAAATGTGAGGCAGCAAAGGAAATGTTTTTCTTTAAATTGTTTGTGTTGTTACTGTGCAAAGCAAAGGTATAAATTTTCATTGTCTCCAAAGGCAAAAGCTCAGGAGTTAAGACAAGTGAAGAAAGCAAGAGCAGACATAGGAAAGAACCGGTGCAGAGCCTTGTGTGGGAGGTGCTGTAAAGAAGAATATTCTCTGCCCGTGTCAGGAAGCACATCAGGAGAGCTGGTACAAGTGTCAGTCGCTCAGGAACACACGAGGAGCTGCTGTTGAGAGCACTGTGACAAGTTATATGGAGCACCAAGGGATACTCCAGACTTTATCAAGAGTGAGGCAATCATTTCCACCGCCATAAAAGTATCTTGGCAGGCAAAGACTATAAATGTAATAAAAGAGGGGGGTGGGGGGAAATGTTGTCTGTGCCCATAAAAGAGGACAGTGATTGTGTAGTTATAGTGCTTCATAAAATCCTTCAAGTTAGCAGGAAGGGGAGAAATTGGGCAAAAAGATGAGTACGAGGCAACATATTATATTTTTGCTGGAAACTGGGAATGTGTGTGAGGGAAAACATTGTTGGATCTTAGTCTGATTTTATACCTCCCTATAAACAGCAGCCACTGGCCACCATTGCAGAGAGGACTCAGCAGGCTGGACCTGTTCTCTCAGTATGGATATGGTTTAAATTTCTAAGTAAAATAAAGGATAACAGTAAGATTGAAAGAAGCAAAATTAATTCATTTATTATGTACCTATGTTTTCATACACTCTAGGACAATGAGTCATACAAAGGGCAATGTGGAAACTGAGAATTAGGTGAACACTCATTTTTGCTTTTTTTTTCTCTAGGAAACTGTAGCAAGGAGCAAACAACACAGCTGCTTTCCATGATAGAATTCCGTAGTTGTCTGCACTGATTTTGTATAAAACTTTACCTGTTTATGTTTTCTGACCTAAATGATCACATTTGTAGATAGCAAATGACTGATCTAAACTAGATAACAAAAAAATGGTGGAAAAAACATAGTTCTGTCAGTTCAGAAGAAAAATTTGTGGCTGTCTTTTACTTTTTGCCTTATTTTCTTGAAGGAATCTTTGAATCAGAATGGTAAAGTTCAATATATCTTGTATAAATCCTAAACACTAACTGAGGCAGTGCTGAAAGTTTTGTGGTTTACCCTAATTTATTCAGGCTTTATTCTGCTTCTGTGAGATAGGACATGGTAATGGATAAGGATTCAGACTTGAAAACACGTGCCAGTGTAACAGGAGATTTCAGTTGTTTAGATATAGGGGTTAATGAGAGCTGTGATAGCTCTCTGGAGATACATAAAAGACTACTAATGACTAGTTCATTTATAAGTGATGAAGATCTCTCAGGATCAAAATCCTTCCAAAATACAATAAATAGAGAGCTGTGAACTTGCAGTGGTCTTGACAGTAGTACACTGTCACCTCAGCGCTGAGATTTCTTCAATGCTCAACTTTTAATGGAATATTTTTCACTTGTATCATCATGCAAGACATTTAATTTACCTTTCTCCTTCTGCTTCATATCTCTGCTTTGCAGAGCACAGTGGTTTATGGCTACCAGATGTTGGTATTTTCTGTCACATCTTTTATTTTTGCATGAAACTTCAGTTTCAATGAATTTAGAAGATTTTGTGCAGTTCTGTGCAACTGGGGTGCATTCAGTGCCTCTTTATTCATGGAGGGACTCACAGACTCTACTCCTTGGATGTTCAGGCCATTTGGGAAGTTTCAGAACTGTTGTGCAAACATAGATCAGCAGGGCAACAGTGGTGCATCAGATTTTACCCCTTCTGAAACATCAGTGCAACTCTGTATTTTTTACCTAAAATAAACGTATCAGAAAGACCATACACCTTAAAAGTAAATATTTGAAATTCATGTGACCCTCTCCAAAACACCATCTAATCTCTAGGCACAGCAACACATGGCCATATGTTGAGTACTGGAATAACTTATTTATATATTTATCCCTTTTCAGATTTTAATCTGATTTATATGCCAAAATTTTATATTTTTTATGGATAGCTTTACTGAATAATTCAACTAAGTAATGATTTACAGAAGTATTTCATTTTGTTTTGTAGGTAAATTAATACTTCGTTGTTTATTTGGATCCTTGACCTTGGGGCAAAGCCTAACCAAATCTTACCAAAAGAGTTTTTCTGAAGCACTGGGAGCTGGACATGAAGTGCAGCTCCATGCTATTGGCAGATTAATTTTATGACTTGTGTATAAAATCTGTTCTATTATTACTTATTTCCCTCACGGAATACTCAATGAAATCATGCAAAATACATCTCTGTTATGCTTTGCATGCTACTTTCTCTTTTCCATGTGGAATGAATGGCAAGACAGCCATTAACTCCAGCAATTGACAGTCAAGTCCATGATTTGAAAGTGAACTCAAATTACAATGGACAGCATTAGTGTTCCAGGAGCTGGAGAACCAGACGGTGGTTCATGACCTGAAAAGTATCAAGCATCTGTAACTTTCATTGAAGTCAAATTATAAATGCTTGACACCTCCCAGTGCTTGTCCCGCTATTCTGAAATGCAGATTGTGACTAGAGGAGAGAAAATGGCACTTTAGCAGGAATAATTCTTTAGGGTTAAGTAAACAGAAAATTCATCAGCTTCTGAATTATGTTAAGGTGGATGGAGCAGATCTCTGTACTAAAACTAAAATTTTAATATGCCACGCATGGATGAAAAAGATTTTGACCATTATGTCACTATAAAAATTAATACAGCTGTGAATAATGGAAATCCATGCCAATAACATGGATATTTATATAATATTGCCATCTGATATTTCTTAGATCAGTAAGGAGTTGTAATTACCACTATTGATTATCTCTAAATTATGCATATTGATGACTAATGCTGAAATAATACGTTGTTTTCAAAATCCTCTCTTCCACTTTCACACATTGTTTCTTGATCCCATTCAGCTCTCCAATCTTTTCCATCAGTAATTGCACTTGTGAGTGCACTGGCACTCCTCTTATGGTTGGTCCATTAGGATTTGTCTGAGAGCAACAACTACCATTCAACACATACTAAAAAAATAATGGAATTCCAGTTTGATTAATGGCACAAAAGTAAGGTCATGGATTAACAATGATCCTAATACTATTAATAACAAGAATAAAAATGCTAAATAACTAAGTTACTAAAAAGTTATCTATTTGTAACATCTGTTTTCATGAGATCAGTCAGACTGACACAAAGGCCTGTTTTTCAACAGGATGAGAATGATTTTCACTTACACAATGAAATACCAATTTCTTGGGGGATTTCCAAACTGTTTTCCACATGCCTAGATATATCACTTTCTCTGAATTACTCATCGTCTTTGAGCAATGAGGAAGAAAATTTAACTTAGCCAGAGGGTCGTTAGGAAAGTGCAGCAGAGCTCAGATCTGTTTACTGTGGTTTGACCTGTGGTTATTGGGCATTGAGATTTTTTGCACTATTGACTCTTGTTGAATTAATCCAGTGTACAACTTAAGTACCTACAAGTGGAATTCCCTGATGCCTGGGACTGCATCCAGATCTCAGAGGTTTCACTTTTCATGCGATGCAAAGGGAGATTTAGGCAAAGAAAGCAAGGAATGTGCACTCAGAGGATGGATGAGGTTTAATTTTGGAAAGAGGTACAGCTTTCTTTCTCCTCCTCTTTCTTTTTTCTCTCTGTTATGCTTGAAGAAAACTGCTCTAAGATGGAGAACTCAGCATTTTTCTCATGGATCAGTGAGGTGCAAGATCTCTATGGATGTAAGATCCAACACGAGCATATAAGCATAGGTAGGTCACTCCTAATTATCATGAGGTATTAGATCAACTCAACCCTTTCAGAGCTCAGCGCTCTCTCCCTGCAGTCTGTTGAATTTGCCAAGTGTCTGGATGCTTTTTCAACCTTCACTGTCATCCAGAGATGAGCAGACCCAAAAAAGGTGTGTTAGAGAGTTTCTATTTGGAAGCTAGAGCTCAAAGTCCTCTTTAGGAAAAGCCCCTAGAGTCTGTCAAAGAGCTCATGTGATGATGATTCACTCTTGTCTTTTTAAAGATGCAGGAGAAGCTGCACTTTACCTTCAGTACAAGTGGCTGGAAACTTACTCACACAATGTGACCCTGGCCCAAGGCCTTTCTCAGGCACAGTGGTTTTAAAGAAGCTGCACCTCTGTTCAAGCATTATCTATGCCACCAATAGGGATGGAAATCCTCTCCTCTGCTAGTGCAGTCTGCTGCCTGAGAGGAATCTACTAGGTGATATGTTATATAGAAAATGTTGGTAGTGCCATCAGGTATCACTGCAAATATGAACATGATCTGCAGCTCCCAGACAGTGTTGGTACGATGATCATGCGACTCTGAACAGTCTGGATGGGGTCATCAAGACACTGTAAATCTACTTTCTTACTTTTTTTACCTTCCAACCCAGGTAGAAAGAAAGAAATAGGGACCTATCCTATTTGCCAGGGCAATTCTAGGCATACACAGTGAGTTCAAGGCCAGGAGGAGAAACCTGCTTTGTCTGAGATGCCTCAGTGCTGAGGACCAACTGAGCCAAGCTCCATCTGGATTTACTCCTTCCACTTCTGTTTCACTTGCCAACACCTTTTCCCCCCTCCACCATGATCTGGCTCAAATTTCTCTGACACCAGTCATTTCACAAGCTGTTATTCTCCCTATTACCTTCAATTGCTGCATTGTCCAAGGTCAAAATATTTCAACTTAGTTATAAAAAACAATTGATGTATCCAGTCCAAAATGTAGGTTATTTAGAGGGAATAACATGTGGTGCAGTTGATATGAGAAGAAGGTGGTATAGATACGTCTTTCAAACTCTCAGTCCTCTGAGAGATGAGAGGTAAGGGGCCAATAATCCTCTTCCAGCTGTGAAATATTCAGACACATCTTGCAGACTTTGCCTAGAAGTTTATTTATCAGTACTTTGGTGCTCAAGTATATTCAGTAAATAGGACCACAAATGTGGCCATGTTTCTGACTTTATAAACCTGATGAATTACTGGATATGAAACCTTTTATACTGTAGCCTGTGGTCAAAAGTGAGTGCAGTGATCTCAGCCCTGTTTCTAGTGGTCAGATGTCCACCCTACTCATTGGCCTCTGCAGTCCTTTCAGATGACAGGTTGACACTTTACTTCTGGAGGCATGTTTGCAGAATAAATAGCTTTAATAACATGCTTGTCAATTCATGACAAAGAATTTTTCTTTTTTTTATTCCTTGTTCTTTTCCCATTGCAGGCAGAAGCTGAACAATTCATTACCTTTTGTAATGTAGTACATTCTGCCTTTAAAGGGAAATGTCACATTCCAGCTGGAGTTAGTCAGTACTGATGTTTGATGTTTTATCAATAAAAGGGAAAAGTGGCAAAGCTGTTTTTTCTTCTTTATTCTACTCTCTCAGCTCACCTGGCCATCAGTCTCTTTTCCCCTTTTCCTGCAAGTTATAACAGCATACCCAGGAGTAGAGGATTTCTCTGCTGCCTAAACCTTAGGCAGTCACAGTAAAACATCCAATTCTGTTGCCATGTAGTCCAGAAGAAAGGATATTTTCCTTCATCTTCTTTGTGTCATTTGGCACAGTTAAATTAGAAGAAATTAAAATTATTTTTCTTCATTTGAATCACTGAATCAGTGAATGGTTGAGGTTGGAAGGAACCTCTGGAAGTCATGCAGGGCCATCTAGAGTCATTTGCCCAGGGCCACATCCTGATGACTTTTGAATACCTCCAAGGATGGAGATAACCTCCCTCAGGAATCTGTGCCAGTGCTCGGTCACCCTCACAGTATATTTTACCTGTTGGATCCATCTTGTCTGGAATTGTCTTCATCTCCTATATCCCATCATTATTTTTATAAACTGCCTTAATAACATGCACTGCTGCCTACTACAACAGGAATGTGATTTTTATGGTCTGTGATGGCTATAAATTTCACCCTTTTCTAAGCATCTCTTTCTTGACATGAACATTTTCATACAACGAAATCCAAGACTACTGCTAAAAAATGAAAAGTAACCAAGGCCACCATCTGCCCCTAAAGCAATTAGCTTGCTGAAACTCTGTGGCTTCCAAACCAGGGTGGCTACATCCAGACTTGCTCTTAGGAGTGATCCCTGGCCTGTGCTAACTCCCAATATGTTCAGGGACTGCTGGCTGGCATGGACCAAAACAGCACCAGGGACCATCTGAGTGATTTAACAGAGCAATTGAATATCCATATCTGGGGATGTTTCCTGGCACTGTTTAATGCACTGTGTAGACACAAACATAAATTCTACAGGAAAGCTACATTCATGTGGCTATTAGGTAAACAGGAAGGAATCTTTGACCTTAGAAAATGCTTTCTGTGCTGCTCTGTCATTGAAAGTGTGTATCTTTTAGATAGTTGTGAGAAATCAGTACTTGGCTACCCAGCCTGCTCTTCTATGTTTGCTGTGAGCATTACTGGAGGATTATACAGAAGAGGGTGGAGTGCCAATGCAAACCTTCTACCTAAATTTAACCTTACAGCTGAGTTAACTTGACTGATATCAAGGTAAAGCAGAATTTCAGACAATTAAAGTGGAGAATCGCAGTGCAGAAGAATTCTTTCCCTGTCTCACACACCAGCTAGTTATTTCCCTTCCAGGGCTTCAAAGGGCAAATAAGGCATTCCTGCACACTGGGCTTTGAAGGTGAACTGCTTTGTGAAAACTCCCTGCAGTGCTGTGTTGCTGAAACCAACAATCTGAAAATGTTAGCTCAGCTTAGCTATAACCTCACTTTCAAGTGGCTGTGGAGGCTAAACACAAATCAAGCAGTTTCTTGAGCTATATCTGAAAACACAAACAAAACTAAATAACAACCTCAACAGTCTGAGTTGTGCATTCCCAGCTTCTGTATTAACTTTCAGGCCCTGCTCACATTTCACTTCATGTCCTGAAAAGTCATGGTAACTCTGTCTTTTTCCCCTTAATCTATTAACTGGGAAGAGAAACAGGCTGCCAGCAGGGCCCAGTAAGGTGTTCAGCCTGGAGACTTGGGCTAAGAGAAGCTGGATGAGGCTTTTGAGGTTTGACAGTGATGCCTAGGGATGAACACAGCAGGCCTGCTAGGATTCAGTAGGTGCATCTCTGACTTTTATTGTATTTGCCATGTGGCCATGTTTCGGTCCTTCAGTTCTGTCCAACCATGGCATCAGACTGTTTAATGCTTACAAAAAATATATACAAATAGATGTTTTATTACTTGGGTTGGTTTTATGAGATTTCCTCATCTGGTGTATCCATACAGAGTCAATGTCACACACAGCAATGCTAAACTGTTGTATTTCTTATCAGTGTACATCCCTGTGCAATAGCATTTGTTGTATGTGTTAGTAATGCAGTTATTAACTTCATGTTAGAAAAAAACCTCTTTTGTTGGCCTACAGGAATTATATAAAAATTATTTGGTGTAAAATATTTCATAGTGTTCCACATTTAGACTCATGCAGGTTGAAAAGACCTTTGGGATCATCAAGTCCAGCCACTAACCCAGCATTAAACCCTGTCCCAGGTGCCACATTGTTGGGGGTTGGGTTGCTTTCTTGTAGAATTTTTTCCCAAAAGAGTTGCTAGGAAGCTGATTGCTGGGTGCTCATGGGCACTTAAAGGTATTTGGGGGAGACAGAAGAGGTGACTGTGAAGGAGAGGGTGGTGCAGACTACACTTCTCTCAGGGGCTGGGAAAGAGCTGAGGAGTTCAGTCTGTGACTCTGGGGAGAGCTCACCAGACCTCACCTGGAGCTGAGCTCGGAGTGACTTTCGTGGGTCCCCTGGGAATTCAGACCCTGCTCTCTCTCCCTGCCCTGCCGGGAGCTGTTCCCCCATCGCCTGCACCCGCGACTGCTTTGGTTTTGCTCCGGGTTTTCTCCACGCTGTTTTTTCTGCCTGCCAGGATGATTCTTACTTACAGCTTCAACCCCTGCTGAGGTTTGGATACACCTCGTCCCTCGGGGATCCTGCTCACCCCGGGAAGGTGCCAGCATCACAGAAAACTGTGACTGTATTTTCCTAACTCTGTTTGTTGTTAATACTATAGTTATTGTTATTTGGTTCATCTTGTTAGACTCATTAGTAAAGAACTGTTATTCTTATACCAAATTCTTCGCCTGGGAGCCCCTTTAATTCCAAAGGTATAGCAATTTGGGAGAGAGGAAGTTTACTTTCTCCATTGCAAGAAAAAGACTCCTGCTTTTCCTAGCAGGCATACCTGTCTTCAAACCAAAACACACATCTACACATTTTTGTTAATATTTCCTCCAGGGAAGGTGGCTCCGCTACTGCCCTGGGCAGCCTGTTCCAATGTTTGTACTGTCTCAGTTCAGCAGTGTTAAACCATCCTACTAACCATCATTCCCTTTTGAAAACTGCTGTGAACTTAAGAAGGTTTATCCAATGTCCATTGAAGTAAATGGAATATAAGAGGTCTTTTAACAACGAATTAATTTTTCTGGTGGATTAAACAGCTTTAGGTAAATGGCAAATTAAGTAATGTAAATTATCATTAGCCTAACATGTTATTCTAACATTATTAGTTTTACTACAATTTCCAGGGCAGGGATAGATCTCAATTACAGTTGTGTGAATGCAGATAGCTGTTAACTTAGAGCTACTAAACTTTTTCTTAACATTTTCTAATGGAATAGATCAGAATCCAGACACCATTTTCTTATTGGTAGAATTTAAAATGCAGGTTTCCTTTGCTGATTTTCCAGCTAGTATTTCTGGTGCACTCACCAGTAGTCAAATACACTATTCTTTATTAGAGCCAGTCGTCTCGAAAAACACTTTTTCTTTTTCCTTTCACCATTCTGTGTGCTCTTTCTTTGGAGAAGAAAAAGTGATGCAGTTACACAGGTAACTTTTCACCTTAATTTAAATCCTCACTTTCTTTAAGAAGTTATCAAAAAAACCCACCAAAAAACAACTAAAGCCTGAGATTTTCTCTAGCTCATATTGAAAAGGGACAAGAAAAACGTGATTTCTACCACTATGGAATGACAATACTTTAATGACTGTCTTCCTAATAAAATCTAGAGGAAGTTTCTTTTCCCTAGGTAGCCTTGTAGGTGCATAAATAACAGGGTTTATAAACAAGTGTCCCTATCCATATGGTCACCCATCTGGTAGTGACAAATCCCAAGAGAGATACCAATTACTGGAAGCAAAACCGTAAAGTTAGGGAAAGCTACTAAGACTTTAGTTATACACTTTGCAAAAGATAAATTCTGATATCACTATGATAATTAATGTTTTTCTAAAGTGTCTCTCATCCTGAATGACCCTGCAGGTACTTTCCAAGGAGGAATTATAACAGACGTGACTTTATGATATACAAGGGAATTAAAAATAAAAATAACTTTCTGGGGAAAAGTGCAGTGGTGAGGGGATGAAGACTTACATGAACCTGCAGTTAAAGACTTGTATCCCTGTCTCTCAATTCAGAGCCTTCCCTTGGACACGTGTGTTTCCAGTGCAATGGAAATGAGAAATCAGACCTGTGGGAATAGTACTCTTGGGATTGTGTGCCCCACGTGAGTGGGTGTGTCATGTTAGGACAGCAAATCCCTGAAACCCCTTCTGGAGTATTTCTTATCTAATTACCATTCTACCTTCCATCAAACAGACGAAGGAACAGGGCCTTAAGGTCAGCATGAACACTCTCTGCAAACACAGACACACACACACACAGACACAGACACACACACACACAGACACACAGAGACACAGACACACACTGACACACAGAGACACACACACAGACACAAAGACACACAAACACAGACACAGACACACACACAGACACACACAGACAGACACACACACACACAGACACACACACACTCACAGACACATACACACACTGACAGAGACACACACAGACACACACAGACACACAGATACAGACACACACACACACAGACTTAAGTGAGCAAACACAGAGACACAAAGACACACACACACACTGACACAAAGACACACACACAGACACACACAGACACACAGATACAGACACACACAGACACACAGATACAGACACACACACACACAGAGACACACACAAACACACACACACAGATACAGACACACACACACACAGACACACTTTCATCCTGTTTTTGTGGGCATGGCAAGGCCTGACTTTGGAAGTTGTTTGGAGTGTGTCTGTGCTAATTGCCGGTGTGCTTTGGGAGAGAGGCTGGATAGAGCTTGACAGCTCTTTCTTAAACCTGTCTGCTCCTGTACTTGGGTTATCTGTGGATCTCTGCAATCCTCAAAAGAAACTAGTCTGTGTAAGGAACCAGAGCAGAAGTGCTTTAAATTGTTTTAAAGCAATGTCCAGAGTTATGCCTTCTTTTTCTTCTTTTTTTTTTTAAGTGACAACACCTAGATTGCAGCACTCTGGGCATAAATGCTCCTGTCAGCTTTCTGCTCAGCACAGTTCCTGCTCCTGGTCTCATTTTATGGCATGTGATTCTCTATGTCTGTACCCAGGGTCCAGACACACAGAAAAAAGGTCTGTGTTTTGCCTAGGGAAAATCAGATTCCAAATATCATGTGATGGCTTCTAGGCATAGGAGTCTCTTATTGGAGCTAGCTTAGGAAGCAAAAAGTACACTTCAGGGAATGAATATCTTTGGTTAGGAAGTATTCACATCCTTTTCAATGGCAATTGCAGGGTACTGCCACTAATCATTCCTGTCAATTTTTAGTACTTAGATACTATTTGAGTGAGATTTGAGGAAATTAACTAACTAAAAGGCTCTCAACTGAGTATTTTGGAACACACAATGATTAATCTTCCAGCAAGATCTGAAAGAATTTCTGATGTTTAGAGTGTTTTGACTGGTAGTCATGGGGAAGATTTTCAAAGGTCAGGACAGAAGAGGAATGCAGAATCTATCCAGGGAAAGATTGGAGTTTGCTATATAAGCAAGTTAAATTTGCATCAAATCTAAAGGGAGATTAAAATTATTTAAATTTTCATTGCTGAAAAATAAATTACTATAAAGTATATTATTCTACCACAGTGGTGCGCTACACATGCAATAAAGATTAGGGAGCTCAAGCTATTATTGTAGGTATGCACGGTTATTGCAAAACTTCAGATCAAAATTTAAGTTTCTGTAAGATTTTCTGGTTGCAGTTAGCTTGTATCATCCAGATGTCTGCATTAAAAGAAGTTATAGCAAATCACGTTTCTCCTGTGATTAGTGGCCATAAAGGCTGTAACATATCATCCCAAACACACAGTGTTCCAGGGCCTTTGAGTCAAGTGTGATCACTTTATCAGCAAAAAGATATGTACTCATAGCTGTCAGTGCTGGTAACTCAGTTTGGAATATGGCAGTCACACCGTGCTGTGCTCTGCTGGCACTTTATTGCCAGCAGTAACAATTCAATAACACCTCCATAACCCTATTGCAGTTTGCTCATCCCTGAAGTTACACCAAGGAAAAACTTCTCTACAGAAAATGTCCTTGTAGGGATGGAGATTGGCATCATGTGGAGATGCTGGAACATAACCTGAAGACAATATGGATACAAATGGGACACCACCTTTATTGCCAGTAGTGACACAGGGGAAAAAAATCTGTGCTGTGTGTATTCAGTGAGCTCAGATACGAGAGCTGGCTCTTGGGGAGATGACTTTGGGAGTCAGAAACATGGGATGTTCAAGCAAACACTGGGGCAAACATGGCCCTGAAACAGATCCTCCAGACCCTTGGTGGGGTCGTCTGTGTGGCTCCCACTGAGGAAAACTCCAGCTCTGGTTATCACTGTATGGGTGCTGGCTTGACTTTGTAGAGCTGGAAGTGAAAGAAAAAAACAATTTGGATTTTAAACTGAACTTATTTGATATGAACATCACTAGCATGCAATGGAGCTCCACAGTAACTTTGAGATGCAGAAGCATAAACAGCAATCACAGAGAACTTTTAGGACTAAAATTATCTACAGCAAAATAGGTGTAATGAGATACTGAACAAAGAGAAATTTGTTCTCACATTGTTAGGAGGGCTGAAGGAGTTGGATCTGTGTCTCTGAATAGCATGTTATTACTGACCAGCCTGAAAGACATCTGGAGATAGCTCAGCTCTTATGATACCCATATTTCATATTGAACATGAGATGGATTCTCATCTAAATGTGTTATGGATTGTGATGGTGCAGTTTCAATTGAGCTTTTAATTCTGTTTATTTAAGTATGACTATTTCATATTCATTTGTAACAGTTACACACGCAGACTGTGCTGTGCATATTGCATTCTCCCTCAGAATTTACCTGAAGATGTGAGGTGAGAAATGTGGAGTTTAAACCTTCAGAGAATGAAGGGGGAATTGATAGATTAATAGAAATGCTTATGAGAAATCCAGGTAATAATCCAATAACTCAAGTAGGAAGAAACCTTTGTAGGACAAGAGAAGACTTTTGATGCTCTCTGACTGTGTTATTGATTTTTGAGATATTTGTGTTTAATAGTAAAGAAGCTGTTATTGCAGTCTACTGAGGAAATGGCAAATGAATCATGTCTGGGGATTCAGGGTCTGGGAAGGAGGTGAGTAACCTTGAACACCAACTTGTCTAGTTTAGCTAGAAACAAGCATTTTTCTGCTCAAAGGGCTTATTTGTGGACAAAACATCAATGTGATTCTTTAGACCATTGATTTTTCTCTGGGAAGCTGAGACAGGGAGGAGGATATTACCCCATGAGTGGTAAGAGCCTCAGAGATTACTTGAGTTTTGACACTAGCAGCCTAATTGAAGGAGTCCCGTGTGGGGCCTATTTATGACCAAACAGGAGGGACATAGAAGAACACTTTAGCTGCAATTTTCTGAAGAGAAGCAGAGAGGTATGTCCAAAATGCTGTCTCCAAACCTGAATGACCAGCTGTGAGAAGGTGTACAGGAGGGAGAAGTGGCCAGTTAACTCATAAACTCTTCACAGCTATAAGGGTCATGATAATTCCTGATACCTGGGAAGGAAGCAGGGAATTGTCTTCTCAATTAATTACATATCAATATATTTTTCCAAGTTTAGTTACTTACTTATCTTACTTAAACAGTTACTTAGTTACTGTCTTATTTCCCCCCTAAAATATTCTGTTTATAAGAATAATTGACTTAAGGATCCAAGGGCCCCTCCACTGCTAAGTCTTGCAATGTGTGATTTCTTACCATTTCAGCAGCTTCAGTCCAAAAACTTGGATTAGTGTCACTTGAAAACTTGGTTTCCATAATAATGTTATGGAATCTTATGTGTATTCTGCACATCCATTAGCCACACGCTTACTGAATCTCCATGAAACTGTAACTGGATTGGTAAAACAGGATTTCCCTTGACATCTTTTATCCAACACATTGTGTTTATCCATGAACAAAGTGAACTTACCCTTTGTTAAAGCTTCAACCATCTTGTGAGTGATGGAAGCCGGACTTACTGCTCTGTCTTTCCCAGGAGGAATGACCTAGAGGGTGTGTTACTGCTTCTACACTTGTTGTTCTGCAATTTGTATCACTGCACTTACGTAACAATCTCATTATCTGGAGATAAAAATGTCAAGGGGTGCAGTGTGGAGCATCATCATCTGTGGAGTGACATCCTCATGTAGTAGTATATTGTTGTGGACAGATCCTACACTTCCAGCATGAAGAAGGAATGTTCTCATTCTGCTGGAAAAATAACCAAAATAGTGATGGTGTGTGCTCTGAACTTCACTAGTGGTCAGTAGTAGAGAGTTCAGAGTAAAGCATGCTGCCTTGGGTTTCATAAAGCTGAAATTTCTTCCTTTGGGTACAAAATCTCTCCACTGGATTGGAAAATTGAAAGAGTAGAAATCTGTTTCACTTTCTCCAGAGACCTAGCCTCTCTCGTCTGAGGATTCCTACTTAAAAGAAATTAATACCTTGTTTTACATGGAATTTTTTCAAAGATATTCTTCTAAGCAGGAGAATTACTGTTTTTGACAAAACCCAACCTATGAGTCTTTAAGTGCCAGGGCTGGGGACCAGTGATGCCAAGAGTGGTCCTTTCCCTTGGTAGCCCTTTCTCCTGGGTGACTGTGGGGAGACCCTGGTGGAACCAAGGGCAGACCTTGTCTGTGGCTGTCCTGGCCCAGGGGAGTTGCTGTGCCCCCAGCTCTGGTGCAGTCCCTGCACTGGAGGCTGTGCTGCATTGCAGCCCTGCATCATTTGGCTGTGGCTGCTGCTGAGACAGGCTCTGTCCCCGAGTCACAGGTGAGTGGCCTGGCCTGGCCTGGCCTTGTCCATCCCATCTGTATTCCAGCCCCACCTGCTGCTCTCACCTGGGGCTGTGGGGCAGCATCTGCCCCGTGAGACCCTGCCCTGCCCTGCCCACCCTCCCTTGGGGCACCCACGCTGCCAGCCCTGGGGGCACCACTCACCCCACGGCACCTTCCCTGTCAGTGCTGGAAAGAAAACAATATTCAGCTTTTGTAAGTTGAGTACCAGAGGCATCTGTGAGGAGTTTAGGACAGTGCATATCCAGTTTTTCACAGTCCAGTGCAAGAAAGACAGCAAGCTGGAAGGCATTGACCACTGAGATGGTCAGTGCCCAGTCAGAAAGGCTGTGCCATCTCCATTCTTGCAGGGCTTTAAGACACAATTGGATAAATCCCAAAGCAACCTGGACTGACCCCATGTCCTGGTTTAGGGTAAATTTGGGAAAAAAAACCTGTGGATGGAGTCCCTCTAGAAAACGAATCCGAACCGCCCCTCCCCCTAGCTGGTTTGGGACAGGAAAAAAAAATTTTCCTTGGAGGAAAGTGGAGAAAAGTTGTTTATTTATCAGTCAAAGCACTCCCCAGCACAACAAATGAACAACACCGAACAGCAAACCCTCTGTGTTCCCCGCAGAGAGGCCAAATTCAGAAAGTCTCTCCTGTGGCTGTAGCTCTGCTCAGTTGCTGTCGGTCCCTCAGGGCTGGGAAAGGCCGGGCCCAGGCCAGGCCCGGTGGGACACAGGTGGGAGCTCCTGGGGCCCTTTGGGTGTTTAACCAGAGCAGGTTCAAACAGTTCCAAGAAAAAGGAAAAAAACAGTCCAGAGAACTTCTCTGCCTCAGCTAGCCAAAAAAACCAACAAAAAGCAAAGGAGAGTTCTCTTCTGCTGTCCACACTGCAGACAACACAGGCCGTATGTGAAGGAAAGCTGAAGACTCTTTATGTTTTGAAAACAACTGTCTCAGACATTCCAGCACGCCTCCTTCACTCTCAGATCCAATTTTTAAAGGTACAACACTTATTTCTGAGCTGAACAGATGAATGGGGATACAATTTTAGCATCAACCCAGGACACCCCATAACTGGCAATACTGGAAGCTGGGCTGGAGACATCCCAAGGTCTTTACCCATCCAAGTTATTCCAGGTTTCTATAATTTTAAATTATCATTAGTCATATATTTTAATAATAAGACCAATTAAGAATGGATCTGTGCTAAGCAGAAAAAAACACAAATTCAGCATTGTAGAGAGTTGCTTTGATTGACTTTATTTCTTGACCCTTATTTGGTTTCTCTCATACTTTGATGGAATGTTGCATTTCTCAATTATGACATTTTTCAGTTTCAACTTGTCAGCATGTGACAAGTATGGTGTCTAGTTCCTCTAAAATGAAGGTGAAAATTTCCTTATTAATAATTTAAAAATTAACTTAGCTTGCTCCAAACTTTCTGTTCTGGACCTTGTCATAGAATATTCTTTAAAGAGTTTTGCTTTTATACTGTCTGACATAATGTTTCATTCATATGAAAAGTGGTATTTATTTAACAACCCAAACCCACAGTTTTTATATATGATAAATACAGTGAGACAAGTCTTTAGCACCATAAATCACTGTGACTTTGAAATCCATGGAGGTATATTAATATTTCAGAAATTGATGTGACCATTACATATCATCTCTGCATATCTATGTAAGGCCTATCTCAATCACATACAAAATCTCATTTAAGGCCCCATTTCACTTAGGTATTTTAATAGTTGCCAAAATTTAAGCATGTCATTCAGTAGATTGCTAAAGGATTCATTGCATATTTAAGCATCCTCCTGAATCATGATAAGGAAAATAAGTGAGGGATATAAAGAATAATTTTAAGTAGTGGAATGTGGCTACCAGCATACTGCACTGCTCTGAAATGCATATGCTCCTTTCTTCCCTCAAAAAAAATACAAAGAGAAAAGGAAAATAGTGTAACTTCTCTGCAGGGCTTCTGGTGCATGATTTGTAAAGTCAGTAAATTCCTTTGCTGTTTGCTTTGCAGTTCAGTACCTTCACTTTTCAGCTGCTTTCCCTGTAACACAGACCTGTTCTTTGTGGCTTGACCTCTGTTTCTCCCTTTACAAACTGCTCTTTTTCAAAAAGCCCTTCTGCTCAAAAGATTGTCAAGTGCTGTGGTTTCTATTTTCAGCTTGCAGTTAAAAGCTCTTTGTTATTTTTACAATTCCTCCCTTCTTGTGACTTTTACACTACACAAAGGCCGTGTAATTCCTATCACAGGAATCCTGGTAAAACACTCATCAAATTAGGCCAGTTGAACATAAGACCAAACCCTATCGTGTCTTAGATTTCATTTGGAAGATCCATTTCATTTGGATTCCAATGTTCTTGAGGAAGTGAAAAGTAAAATTGTGTAAGAGATATAATTTATAAAAAAGCACAGGGATTGTTTTGGTTTTTTTTACCGGTACAATATTGTCCTTCCACAGTTGTTATGTCACAGTCCAGTCTGCTAATTAGAAGATTAAATAAAGGAAGGTTTCAGTGTGATCCAGTACTATATGCCACTGGTACCTAAATGTGGAGCCACTTGGAGTGGACAGAGATACAATAAATATATGGAAGGAAATATGACATTTTAAGAGCAGCCATGCCTGTGAATGGTGAACATGATGAACCAATCCCTGAATGCACAATGCTAATTTGTAGGGCTTTGTTCCTGTTTGAAATGGCTAACAAATTATTAATAGTCTTGCATCCATGAACAGGGATCCATTAATTTGGAATTCTATGTCCAGAAGCTTCACCAGTGCCCAGTGAGTCTTCCTCAGTCATCATTTTGGTTTTCCTCAATGAAGAGAATGGCAATTTTCTAAAAAACATGCTGTTAAAACTTCACACTCCGGATGATTTGCAGTTCCAGCTATTAAAGGATTATTCTAATTTTATAGCTCATGCAACTTATATTTGTTATGTTTTCTCTTTTCAACTATGCTCTTCAATAAACAGGAGACTGAGGTGCCAACTGGTTGCCTATGATTCATCTTCCTTTCAAGCTGTTCTGTAGAATACACAGGATGTAGAAATCCTCAATTTTTTTTTTTTTTCTAACATAGGATTGTTGAGTGTTATAAAAGATGGTGTGAGCCAGTAATTGTGACATGAGTGGGAATCTAGAAGTTCTGCATCCAGACGTTGGCCACTAGAAACTGTCAGAAATCTTCAATGACTTCCATTTCTCTCCACCTAAATTCCACCTCAGGAATGTACAGTAGTTAACCATTTCTTCTCCTCTTTCGTGATGATTTTGGTGTTGCTGCTGTATTTGTCAGTTAATCTATAGAACAGCTGAAGGAATGAGTTTCAGTCTTCATTGCCTCACTCATCCTTGATCAAATCACTCACCAAGTGATGCCAATACTGTGTTATTACTTGACTTTTATATAACAAGAAAAATACATGAGAAAAATTAGCACTAAGTTTTCCCTTGAATCCAGACCACATGTTTGAGACTATTTTTTCAGCAGAACTGCTTTCTATATTATTCTGTCACCCCTTGACTACCATTTTTATCTCTTGGCATTCATGTGATGTCAGCACTTCACCCACAAAGTGGGGAAAAATATTTACTCTTTTTGCTGCATCATCTTGCTCCCAGTTGCAGCAGATGGGTTTCCATCTCTTTTCCATTGAGGGGTGTGTGAGAGCAGATTCAAACGAGCCTAAAGGCTCAGCTCAGCTCTGCTGAACAAATTGCTTTGCTTGTGGACAATGGTAGCTACTTGTGAATGCATGTAAGAATAAATCAGTATTAAGATTACAAGATTTAAGGGTCGTGAAATTGTCTTTTTCTTCTCCTGGAACATGTGTCTGAATCAAATTGTTCCATTCATTCAGATGGCTGTAATAAGACCAGTAAGGAAGCTCAATGTGTATTTTGTTGCAGGATAAAGTGACTGGAAAAGATTCTTTTTTTTCCCCCTTATTGTTGTTGAAAAAGGGGTTGAAAGAGTTTTTCTGAAATTGTGTCAAAGAAATCTCATAGGGAAAATATATTACTTACAATATTGTGGTTTAGAAAACTACTTTTAAAAATTAGTGTGAAATTTTCTGGTTTATTACTTTGGGGATAGTGGTGGTGTCATTATTTTTATGTTATTTTAAAATAACTGAGATGAAAAAGAACCCAACCACATTTATGACATTGGCATTGCTACAATTGACTAAGCTCCTTTCCTGGGGTGGTGGTGGGGTTGGGAGGGATGTTTACAATCTTCAAGACTTACTGAATTATATTGAACAGAAGTGTTTCCTGTCTTCTGTTGCAATGAAACTAACTGATGCTTTGGAAATTGAAGTTATTGGGATTTTTTGATGTAAATCTACTCCAAAATGTAGATATTTCTAAAAGCAAACACTTGGACTTTTGATTCAAATCAAAAGAGTAAGAAAAAAAGAGTAAATGTCAGTCTATAAATGTGCTCATTAACTAAATCTTGCATTTGCAGTCTGCTGAATGTGGGACACTTGAGCTCACTGGGTATTTTGGAAGCTAATGAAGTATCTTATGTGGGGCTTCATAACTGGAGGTGGTGTTTCTGTAGCAGATTCATGTCTGCTGGAGAAAGATTATTTCCCTGTTTAGAAAGAATTACAAACTTAACCAAAATAAGACATCTGGCCATTCACCTTCTTGGCAAAAGCCTCTGGAAATGATTGATGGCTCACAGTCCAGCACAAACACAAGGGTCTGCCAGTGCTGTAAATTCCTCTGTTGACTGTACATCCAGATTAAAACCTCAGTGCTGCTCCTGCAGTCCCTGTGCTAACACAGAAGGCTCAGAGCATTGGCAGGAACAGCAAACTGACTGATACAAACTAAATTTGCTTAACTAAATTAAATGCATGACAATGCCAAGAGGACAGAGTTAAGGGCCTTCAGAAAATGTAAGGAAGGGGGAAAAATTATAGGCTGGTTTCCCAGAGGGGAAAAATAAGACAAAATTTAAAGGGAGACATCAGGAAAGAGTTGTTTGTTTTTCAGGTGGGGTTTTTTTTTTGTATTTTTGTTTGTTTGTTTTTAAATGTGCATATGCACTGAATGCTTTTTCTTTTTAACACATAATCTGGATTTGCTGTTGCTTAGAGGGTAGGCAGGAAAAAGTCAGAGAAGGATCTGTGCTAGATGAAAATAGAAAGCTTTCAAAGATTTAACCATGCGGTAGAGGCAAGAAAATGCCCTTCAGTTTTTTCCTTTCAATAATACAAGGCTGGGAAACACAAAGTGGCAGAGAAGCAGTTGGAAAGAAAATGCGCAGTAATTACCTTGGCTTTGAGGTTCCATAGGGATTTTTTTGCAGGGCCAAGTTCTGCAGTTTCACTCTTGTGAAAATTATCCCTAAATATTAGAGATCCCAGTGTGTCAGCCACTATTGTCTGTGATTCCTTAATTATGCTACACTTAATGAGACAGAGAAACTATCCCTGGTACTGCCTTGGCTTGGACTGCTCCTGAAGAAAGTCCTGAAAAAGGGAAGTCCAAGGGGATCATATTATTTTTCCACTGTTCATAGTATTTCTGATATCTTCAGCTTTTTTTTTCTTTTCAGAGAGTGGGTCTGCCCTGTAGAGTGGAAGAAGTGCTCCATGCTCCTGCCCTATTTCCCACAGGAAATAGGAGAGAGCTATTCTCCTGTTTTCTTACCTCTGCAGGAGAAGAGCTATTCAGTGTCAGGTTTTTGTCTGGACTCCAGGGTTTCTCCCACCTGCCCTCTGGCAGTCCTGCAGCTGGAGTTACGATGCCTCCAGCAGGTCTTCACAGACACAGAAAGTCACTGTAGTAAAGCAACAGAAAATTTGGCTGCACTAATAATATCTCCCATTTTCCCCAGGGCTGAGGGCTGATGGCTCCCTCAGAGAACATCTCCCCTCTCTCCTCTCTGCTCAGATTTCCTTTTTCATCCCATCAGCCTTGCCTTGAACTAAGATCAGATTTAGCCATAGACCTGAAACATGAAGGAGCAGCAATAGAAAACTAGAAACCTGTTCTTCCACCTGATTGTGACAGGTGAGAGCAATTCCAGGCTGTTATCTCTGGAGTCTGGCCGATTTCCAACTTGGATGTATGAAATGTGTTTATGAAATCATTCACATGTAGCTTGTTTGGAAGAGTACTCTGACATGTAGCTCTCCTAGCAGTTCCACAAAGTGGTGGAAAAAGATGAAATCTATATTTAATGAATTAAAATTTCACCCATTGTAAGCAATTCTGAGTCTAATGCAACCAGTTCCTGTCAAGTTTCCAATGAAAGAGTTGCTCTCACCTGACATTTATCTCTTGAATAAAGCTGTGCTTGAGATCTCTGTGTTTTCATGCTGAGATTGTCAGCAAACTGAAAACAGACAGGAAAGTTTGGCCTTTTCAGTGGGACAGCAACACAGAATTTGTTTACAGAAGTAAAGCAGAGTAAAAAGAAATTGTATGTGTACTCCTTTAAGTTATGGGAATTACTGTGATGGGACATCTGGTACTTTACAGTGCAGATTGCAAAGTCACTGTGCTGTAACATGTTAATCCCCATAAGTAAATGCTCCCTTACAGCATCCTTTCCTGTGTTAGTTATTCTCCTGCTTGTTGTCCTTGTATATGGGAAGAACAAATCCAAGGACAAAATGTTGAGAAGCAATTTGATTTTGTAGACACTTTGTCAAGCTCTATCCCCAGAACCTCTGTGGATGTGGGAGAGAAGTGAGGCTGTGCTGTATGGCTAAATCACATACTTTAACATCTCAGCTTCAGTTCAACATGACATGACTTCAGGCAGACCCAGAATTTCATATGGGAGCAGTTAAATAACTGAGAACATCTAAAGCAGAGCAGAACAAAATCAGGCAGTGAGGGGTAAATGCCCACAGGCAGGCCAAATCTACAGAAGAAAGAAAATTGCAAAGCTGTATATTCTGCATAACAAAAGAAATGTGCTTGTGATGAGTATTGGCTAAACTTACACCAGTTTTAGGTAGGAGATAACAATTATTGCCATTGTAATCCTGGATAATTCCTCACTATAATTATCAGCCTCACTAAAGTTTATTATGCATGTGGTGGCTGGGGATTTGAGAAGTCTGGAGAGTTGTGAGCCTCTGGATCAGGATAGCATTTTGCATTTTTGGGTTTGTTTTAATCTGTTGTTACAAAAAGCAGATTATTTCCTATTTTAATTTCAAAGAGCACTCTTCAGAAGAGATAAGTAATCTTCCTGTGGGTTGATAGTCCATATCTGTGTTTGAAAAAAATTGTTCCAGTTTTATTGCAGAAGAGGGACATTTGTAATACTGATTACTGTGTTTACTTCTCAACATTGTTTCTGCTAAACATGCATTTGCTGTATAAGAGAACAACCATCTGTGAATTTCTGAATTTCATTAAACAGATGATAAGTGTTTAGTGATAATGATTTTATTAAACAAATGCTAGTATTTTATTTTCCACTGGATTAATACATTTCATACACAAGAATTATCATAGACTACTATGGACATAAACAATTTGCAGACTGGAAATAGTCCCACAATTACATAATTCGTTGAGTCAATTCAGATTAATTAAGAAAAACAGGTTACACATCTTAATTTATTATTAAAATTTCCCCTAAAAATCAACTAGAGACAAACATAGGGTTTTTTTGCAACTTTTGCAATTTATTTTGGAAATAGCTTTTAACATCACTTGTGTGACTATGACTTTTTGGAATACACTTTGTCTCACAAGTATTTAAATGAAAGATTTCTTTATGTCTTTCAAAAATAAGGAATTTAAGTAGCCCAAAAGCCATTTTGATGCAGTTGTAAAACAAGCAAATGTTCTACCTTTACTTATTATAGCTGTTCAGGTGGCAGTGAGGGTCTGAGACATCAAATCAGGGATACTCACTAAGGGAGCAAACTGAAAGGTGGGCACCAGCAGCTGCAAGTGCTGTGTAGGAGTCCCAGTGGAGAGCAAATGATGGCAAAGAGCATCTACCAGGGCAGGGAAAAGGGAATCTTGAAGGCTGGAAGAGCTTTCTGCTGGTGTTTGTTGCCCACATTTACAGAATTCGTTTCTCTTCTCTGCCAGGATGCAGCTGCTGACAGCAGCAATGGAAGTTGGAGATGCCCTTTGTTCCATTTCTTGACTTCCAACTCTGCTCTCATTTGCAGAAGCCTAAGCAGGAAATACTTACATGTCTTCCTACTCCTCCTTTCATTTCTATCCTGAGAGCACTTCTCCAAGAGCATCTGATGAGTAGAGCAGCTGAAAAAAGTTTGCATTCACATCTTCCCAGAATGTCCATCTGATTCCATCTTTATTCCAGTTTATAGCACAAATTTTTGTTCTTTATCAGTAGCACATGATCCTGTGTTCAGTCCAAGTGAATGTCACCCATTTCTAGTGTGACAGGACTCAGACAAACCATGGCTCCTTTGGACCCACGCAGTCCTGATCTGTGCTTGTCACAACTTTAGTTCAGTGGAGAATTTCAATAGATATTTTATGACATGTTCAGTAATTAAAACATTAAAGATAAGTCTGGAGGAACTCCGGAGAGCTTCCCTAATAGCTTCTCTTCAGTGTGACACCTCCCTGCTGAGTGCAGTAGCTATCAGACCCCTTAGCTAAATCCCTCCCCACTTTACAGATTACACTGATTCTCCATTTTTCTCCCTCACTACTGTCTTCCCATGTGACACCATGTCTAATACTCCAGCTAAATGCAGACAGATTTAATCTACTGCATTTCCTTTGTCTGCGTAATCAGTTCTGCTATCAAAGGGAGATATATGATTATTTCAGCATTATCTAATCTTGGTAAACTATTTAGCATTTTATCTTATTTTCTGTTTACCTCATGTAGCTAACATTCCTCTTTTTATTTTCTTTATTTTTAAGCCTATTGAGTGTTGAAGCCAAAGCTTTGGGACTGTATCTTATTCTAAACATTTCCTTTCTCCCTCGCTTAAAGACAAACTCTTCTCAGGTACTCTGACATAAACCCTTTTTTATCATTTGGCACATTCACCTGGCAGAACTCCTGGAGTCTGAGCGCAGCCCATCCTGCCCACTTGACTCCTTTCCTCAGACATGGAGCTTTCCTTTTCCGCTACCTCTCATCATCCCTTTGCCCTATGCTTGGTGCCATCTTCCCAAAGAAAATGAAGACGTTCTATTCCCAAGGGCCAAAAGCTGCTCAGAGAAATGCTTTATCTAGTGCTTACCAGGAGTGAAAGTTCTTCACAGCTCTCCCTGCAACTGTAGAGGAACGCTGTGCTATTTTTCTTTATGTAAACAGGCCGTTCTTTACATCCAGCTTCAGTAATTTCAAACAGCATTTTGACTGCAAAAAACACAGAGGACTTCCCAGACTTAGATGAAAGTAGTTTGTGGAGGTTTATATAATTCTTGTTTGAATTCATTATACATGCATGGAATCATGAATCTTGCAAGAACTTTCCTAACTATGTATTTTGGTGCCTAAGGAATACTGTTCTGCAGAGATAAAAGCCCAAATCCAGCAGACCCTTGTACCAGTTCTTATCTAATTTTCAACATTTATAGAAGGATAATTACCTTCCTCTTCTCACCCACCACTGTTTTAACAAGGAGTTGGATAAACTTCTTTTCCTTGCAGGGGATGTAGCAAAAGTTTGAGATGCAGTTAACCCTGTCTGGTAATCCCAGTTCCCTCACTGGCTCATGCTGGGATTCTTATCAGGTCACTTACCTCAGCCTTTTCCAGGGTCTTTGACAGGCCAGTTGCTTTTACTGATTTCTGTCTACTGGGAGGAACCAAGGACTCAGTTTCAGTGCTCCAAAGACATGTTACTGTGAGGTCAAAGGGTCAGGAGGATGCCAGGTCCTGGTTGCCAGCTTATGGCCACTATGGGATGCACTGTCCAAAGACCCTGAGTGGACACATGCACTAAATAACAGTAATAATAGAAGTGATGTATACACTGTGAGCTGGAGCATTGCAATTTGCTATACTTTCACAGGTCAGGTGAATGAAAGAAAGATGGGAAATGCTCACTCTGCAGGAGTTTGAATCAATCTCTCCCCATTCTCTATGAGACATGGAAACATTCTGCTCCTGCAAATAATCTTTAACCAGATAGGTCATGCTATTAAAGTCAATGGCTCCTTTTGTTGGTAAGGACTACCCAGCAGGCAAAGCACTTGCTGGCCTGATTTCTAAGTCTTTAAATGCTGAGAAGAAAACACAAAATGTTTTTAATAATTTCTTGTTGCTGCAATTCATATTTTACTACAGAGTAAAATTTTATTGTTAGTTGTCATTTATTAGGAAAAAAAAAAAGAGATAAATATGAGCAGGACCCAGATGGCATTGTGCTTTTTGCATAATTGCAAAATACTTATGTTACAGGCAATTTTCATTATGTACTAATCAAACTTGTGTAATCCTGTCACTGCACTGTCAGTATAGTTATTGAATCTGTTTAACAAAAAAAGTTGAATAATAATAATGAAGAAAAGTAGATAAATTAATGGTTTTCTCAATAGAGACACAGTGACAAAGATCCTGCCACAGATGATGTTCTCAGTGTACAAGAAGACAAGATGAATTATAGCACCGGTGTGAAATACTCTGGAGAAAAGCAAGAGGTATGACAACAATCAGACAAGATCACAGGAACAGTTTAGCCAGCTAGAAAAGATTTTTACCGTGTCCCTTATGAACATGTGAAAGCAGCACTCAGAACCTGCTGTGTTTCCTTTCTTTGCCAAGCAGAAAGCAGTTAATACCTGAGAGCATCTTTGTTATATGTGGCTTGCTTGTGTAGAATTTCTGGGACATGAAGAAAGAATCAAAACATAACAGGAACAGTAAGAGAAAGGCAGAGTGTTCTTGCAGCATCCCAGAAAAAGACATCACAAATTTAGCAGCACGGGCTGTGCAGGAAGGAAAGGAGACACAATTCAAACCTTGCTGTGGCTGAACAAACAGTCAGTGAAACTGCAAAGTGCTGCTGGTGGGTGTCAGCGTGGAGACAGTGTCAATGGCCACAGAAGGGATAAGTTATGATCTCCACACAAAACTGCTACAGTCACCCTTAAATCAAGAAAAACTGTGATGGCTACAGCCTGTAAAAGCCTGTGTGAGGATCTTGCCTTGAATCTTGGTGACAGACTATCTGCAGACTACAGTCACCTTTGCTGAACTCTGACATCTGGTAGGAGTGGCTGCCTGTGAGGAGGAGCACAGACTGTCCCTTCACTTACACCCTGGGGCTTTGGCACACCTGATCACAGCAGCCACCAACTTCAAATTCTCAGTCTGCAGACAACCTACTGCAAAACCCTGAATCTTGAGGAGCATGATCCTGTATGTTCCTGAGACTCTATGTGCCCTGGTAGCTGAGGAAAAGCAGGTCCTTGGAGCTCTCCATACAGCCATAGGAGCAATGGCAAACTCCCCTGGTGCCCTGACACAGCTGCAAACTCAAAGCAGAAACCTCTCCTTGGTTTCAGCCAGCCACTGCCTATGAGTCCCTACAGGGAAGCAATTTTCCCTGGAATCAGTGTTAATCTCATCACTCCTTTGCATACTGCTGGCTTTCACACCCAGTCCACCTAAACCATGCCAGCCCTACAAACTGTGGGAGCCTTGGTGGCCTTGGAATGCCTGCTGGCCTTTCCAAGCTTTCAGAAGCACGTTCAGCTCTTGTAGAATCCCCAGGGCATCCAGTTCTGCCTGTTGATATTCACATGCTGCTCAGGTCCTTAGCTACAGAGGGAGACCTAAGGTAGAATTTTCAAAGGTTTTTTCTCCTTGAGCACAGCTGAGATCTTAGGGGAGAAACATCTGGAGCCCAGCCAGTGTCTCCTTTCTAGTGTGATCATGGCACTGATTTCTCATGCAGGAGGTGTGCATTCAGCCTTTTATTCTTCAGAGGTTTTTGAACCCCTGCTCCAGGCAAGGCTACCCTCGTGCTTTGGTGCTAATTTCGTATCTTTTGTTTTGGTGTCATTCCAAACTTTTAGGAATGAGTATTTTTAGGGTGCACAGTTAAGTAATCTACTTCTTTGTGTGTAGATATAAAAATATATCACCTGGGCCATGAAAGCTTTGGCTTTTTTGGTAAGTCAAAAAAAAGATGCAGGAAAATGTCTGGATATCATATGGGGAACGTTAATAACTCCCTGTTGAAGAATCCAAAAACATTTTTGCTGATTTTTGGGAGAGTTTGAAAAGGCCTATGCTTCATGCAATAGCTGAAGACAGCAACTTTTTTTTATAAAATCTTGCTACTTACTATGGATGGTTCTGAAAATCTCCAATGCAAGTTTTTTCAATGAACTTGAAATTTGTGTACAGGAGGAGACTTTGGCAATACACTGAGAAAAAAAAAAATTCCAATCTAAGAAAAAGACCATAAATTCTACATAAAGTGCTTATAAATAAAGTCACAAAAGAATACTATGGCAACAAAGAAAGAAAAGAGATGAACTCTTCATTATAAAGAACAAATCATATGATATTTATTATAAGTTTTATAATCTCTATTTTCTCTTACGGTATCATAGTACACAATCTTGGTTAAAGCACTGTGGAACTGTTATTTTCCTCCATATAAATCCCATCGATTTTCAGGGAAATTTCACTGAGAAAATGTCTTCTATATGTAAGCAAAACAAAATACTGCTCTTTAAAACACGGTATTTGGCATATAAACAAGCAAATAAAAAGCATTTAATCCACAAACAACCATAAAATGAACACTTAGAGCTAGGCACAAAATTCTCAAAGCAGAGAAAAATTACCAGAGGTCAATAGCAAGTAAAAAAAATTGAACAATTGCTGCAAAATATTAACTTTTCCTATAAATTTGCTGTTTCTACTTTCTCACTCCTGTGCTGGTTTTGGCTGGGATGGAGTTAATTTTCTTTACAGTGGCTGGTGTGGGGCTGTGTTTTGGTTTTGTGTTGATAAGAGATGTTTTTATCATTGCTGAGCAGGGCCTACACAGAGCCAAGGCCTTTTCTGCTTTTCATAAGGCCACGGTGGGGAGGAAGAGACACAGCCAGGACAGGTGACCCAAACAGACCAAAGGGATATTGCAGACCCTGTGACATCATGCTCAGAATATAAAGTGAGGGGAGGAATGGGGAGGACATTTGTAGTGGTGGTGTTTGTCTTCCAAGTAACCATTACCTGTGATGGAGCCCTGCTCTTCTGGAGATGGCAGAACACCTGCCTGCCCATGGGAAACAGGGAGTTAATTCCTTGCTTTGTTTTGCTTCTGGGCACAGCTTTTGCTTTCCCTATTAAACTGGCTTTTATCTCAACCCAATATTCCAGCTTTTACTCTTCTGATTGTCTCCCTGATCCCACTGGGGGGGTGAGCAAGCAGCTGCCTGGGGCTTGGCTGCTGGCTGGGGTTAAATGATGCTGTCCCTCTCTGTTAGAGCCATGTGCTAGTCCTGGTGTTTAGGGCGTCTCTATTGACTTTGCACTCAGAGCAATCTGTGATCTTAAACTTCTTCAAGTTCTTTCACACAAGTAAAAGACTGTTGTGAAAATCATATTTGTCCCTATATTTATGCTCTTTAAAATTCCTAGAAGTTCTGTATCTCCTCATATATTTAGGCATATTGAGTTTCCAATACCAGGCTACAAAATACAGTCCATGTGTTGGACTCCAGTTAATGAGGATTTTCAACCCTCTAGGACATCGTGCCTGATGTCTGTCTGACAGTCCAAAAGACCTGGATCTCCCAAGAGTTCTTCCCTAAACTTGGTACTTGAGTGAAATGTCTGAGATGGTCTGACACATCTCAAAGTTCTATCAGTACCTTTGTTTCAGCAATAGAATCCCATTCTTACAGTGAGATCCATCTCCTGATGGATCAGGTGTCAGTGATGTCAACATCCATGTTGGAGCTTGTCCAGTGGAGACCCGTTGGATGGTCAGTGACATTTAGAGTGTGATTCACTGGGCCAAATGTCAGCACTAGTTATAAAAACCAACGGGCCATGGTCTAAACTTCTTTGATTAGTCTGACAGCCCATGGTGAGTTGTACATATGGACATATCTGGGTAAGGCATGTGTATCCCACCCTGTCTCAAATGAGACATTGTATTTCCATATACGTTTAAGGCACTTAGTAGTTTTTTTCCTCTTTCTCTCTTTTTTTCTTCCCCAACACACTCCTTAGTGCTGGAAGCATAGATGGAGAGATGGTTATCCACTTCTTTAGGATCCACCCAAACGAGCCACCCTTGCGCCCGTGGACTGCAGGTCTCTGTTCTTTGGGAACCAAATGTGTGTGTGGCAGGGAAGGGGCAAGGAAGGAGAGGATACAATTAATATGCTCTGCCCGCTGATATAAAACTCTTATTTGAACTTCAGACTTGCTGCTGACTACCCAATTTAAAAGAATTATAATGACAAAATGACCAGGCCATTTTCACATGCTCTGGTTTTTTTCTTTACAAGTTAGAAGAGAGGCACATTGATAGGAGGTTTCATATTAAAGTGAGAGAAACTTATTTTTGCCTTTATTGTTTCTCTCACTTTTGTTTTTTGCAATTATTTTGATTAAATTTACCGCATGATCTTACTTTTTCCTTGAAAACCTAATAGCAAGTCTAAAAATAATCACAGCTGATAGGGCGAAGAATTGTTGTAGGGTTTACTGGTTTCTTTTTTGCTCCTTAAAAGTTATAGTTGTAGGACTTTAAATACTACATAAAACACCAAAATTACTCTGAAATGGTGTAAGAAAATGCTGCCCTAAATTAGAAATTTACATCTACTCTCGCCTCTATGTGCTGATCCATTTTTAAAGCACTTGCAAGATTTGTTGTTATTTTGAGGCTAGAAAATAGACTCCAGTTCTCTTATGAAAGAAGATATTGTATTCCTACTGTTTGATAAAAGTAAGAGAAAAGGAATTCAGTTCTATCACAAAAGAAATAATAAAAATAATCTCTTCTTGGTGAAACTGCAAGGTCAGTTCATTTACTTACATTAATAGAAGTGGTCACTTCCTCCCTCTGTCTTTCTGAAATATTTTCTTTTGTCTGATCCTACTGTTGTGAGTTAGTTCTGTTAAATCCTTATTTGTCTTTGTAATGTGAATATTAGCTGCTCTCAGGGCTCACATCTATAGGGTTGTGTCCATAAAGCCAGTTTTATTTTCTTTTGTTTTTTAAAAAACATTTTATTCATAGTGTACTTATAATGTTGGTTTTTTTTCCACTGGTTATGTTGCCAGAGAGCTGAGGCCCTCTAGCAAGGATAATTTCTCACTGAAAGGTGCAATACATTTTCGTCATTAGCTATGTCTTATTTATGAAAAATACAAGCTGGTATCCCAGACATTAGTAAAGCTCAGGTAAAAGGTCACAATGGAGCAGGAGGAAGGCTGTATGTTCAGGCTGAACATCTTTATACTTTGGACTTTAGTAAATTAAAGTCAGACGCATACAATGAGGCATCTACAAATAGCTGAAGATCTTTGTGTTCTGGCCAGTCCTGGTAATTTGTTACAGGAAGCACAGGTGGGGGCCATTCTTGAAGAGACATTAAAGAGGCACTTAAAAGAGGGATGGGCCTTAGAGTTTATTCCTAGGTTATTCTTAGGTTAGACTTAGAGAATCTTGTTGAAAGCACATAAGGGATGCTATAAAAGAGTTGTGTGAACAGGAAAGACCTGGGAAGAGGGAGGTCATGAAAATGTACAAGGGCAAGTGCAACTATTTTTGTACAGATAAAGATGCAGAAGTAACCTCCATGTGATGTCAGTGACTCACAGAGGAATTGTGAAGGGACTCAAGAAAATAGGTGTAGTGCCTATAAATAGGTAATAGCATATCAGAGAACAGATTTAAGAGCAGGGCAGCAATCAGGAGGCCAGGGGTGAAATCTAGACTAACAGTCTTCTGCATTGCACGTGGAAAGGACAGCTTGGATAAGAGGCCAAAGAAACCCATTTTTTGGCAGCCACATTTAGCTGTTAGCAAGGGGAGAAGCACCACAGACACAGGTTGGTGGAAGAGACATGCCAAGAGAAGCATGTTTGCAGGCTCCGGCCAAAAGGAGTAAAATAATGGACAGTGCCGAGACTGAGCTTCTGAGAATTTCGTAGAAGTGAGAACATAGAAAAGCAATAGAATTTAAAAAAACAAAAACAAAAAAACCCCACCAAACTGTAGAATTTAAGAAATTAAAAGAATAAAAGCCTGACCAGAAAAGGGGGAGGAGAAAACTGAGGTTACAGGATACCTATTTACAGAGAACAGAAAAAGTCTGATTTGAAGGAGTATGACTGTGTGAAGTGTCTGAGGGGTCATGATAGATGAGTAGAAAATAAACACTAGGGGTTTATTATGACTAAGAGCTCTGAAGTCCTTGAACAGCAGAGCAGAAAGAAGGAGCCATGGACAGCCATAAATGGTCCAGAATCCAGAAAGAGCTCAAAACGCCCCCTGTAAACACAAATAGATCTGCCTACCACAAATTTTATTTATCCTGCGGAGTCTTAAAGTACAAGAATGGTGTTTCAAAAAGAGTATTTCATGACTGAGAAAAGCATCACTGTGGGTTCTTGCCTAAGAATAGAACCAGACTCCCCGACATTTACAGAAGCTATCTCAAGGTCATTTCCAGCACTCAGAGACCGGGCACTTTCAGTCTCTCTCTGCCTTCTGACTTCAGCTCTTGTTTCAGTGACATCCTCTGTTGGTTTGGGTAATGGTAAGTGGCAGACTGGCCAGGAGCTGCTGCCTCCCCCTGCGCAGGGCACTCCGTGTGCTCGGTCTAATTGCGTGTTGGGGGCTGCTGCGCTGTCCCTTGGAGTGAGCACAGATCAGAAGTCAATTGTCCATTCTAATCAGATTTACCCAGAATATATGCTATGTGAAGTTTAAAGTGACTAGAATTAGCTTACACACAGCAAACATTTCAGGTCTAATCTGATCATTTAAAGTGAAAACTAGTGAGCTCTAACTGTAGGGAAGGAAAAGCCATGTGATAATCGATAAACCAGGAATGATCTAAGAGAGGGGGCCAGTGTGTCTGATTAATCATCCTACCAGCTGACCAGATTTATGACATGAAGCACATTAATCACATATTTTCAGAAAAAAAATGGGCTTTATACTATACAAACATTACCTATAGCTTTTGCTGTGGTAACTTAATTTGTGAAGATTTCCTCTGAGACAGCAAGGGGATAAGCTACAGCTGAAATATACAAATATTCATAATTCTTTTTAAACAGGTATTGTATTAATGTCTTCCTGGGTACCTTTTCTCAAAGTGGCTCTCTCTTTATGGCTTGGCTGTACATTCTGTTTCTCAATGCTTATGCCTGAGTGAGAAGATGTAGCATGGACTCTTCACTGGAATTTAATTTCTCAACACGAATCTTGTTCTCATCACAATAATAAAAACAAGCTTTGTTTCCAGATTGGTTTTTTTTTCCCTTTCATTTGTTACCAGAATGTCTCCCTGTATGCAGTTTTTAGAAGCACTTTTACGGAGAGATTGACTTTTTTTCTTACATGAAGTCTCAGTTTTCATGGTACCAACCTGTTCTCCCCTCATTACACTGATACATTCACTGAAGGGGAAAAGAAGGAAGGGAACATTCTTTTCCATTAAGATTTTTTTAAATCCTTAAGTATGTACATATTTTTAAAGGTCTTCTAGGTTTGTTGTTGTTAGCTCAGATTTCACTTTTATGTGGATCTAGGGGAATATTTCACCTCCCAAGGAAAGGCCAGAGCTGCCCTCTTCCAAAGGGCATGTGCTAACAATTTAAGACAAATTTACCTAGAAAGTATGCATTTTGCAAAGGAAGTGTTTCAACAAGCCTAATTAGAACTTTTCAACAAAACTCATAATAGGAATTGAAAAAAAAAATCAAAAATCAAAAAAACCCGAAAAATTTGGTGGAAACAATGTGAGTCTTTGTGTTCTAGTTCAGATCAGCAGAAGGAGTATTTTTCTTAACTAAACAATGTAAGTTAATGAATCAGAGAGAAAGAAGAGGTAAGGAAACTGAAGATTTTTTTATTATATTCATAAACACGTCCAGTTCTCTGAATTTTTCCTTCTTGGACCTTTTGGCTTGCTGTTAGTAAACATTTGTCTGTTCTGCTAGGGGAAATCAACAAACCCTGTCCCCCTGAATGCATTGTGACAATCAAAAAAATCCCTAACTGATAAACCAAGCAAACAGTAGGGATGCATCTCAGGCATTGGAGAAGTCCAGCAGACAGCATCCACTTGGGTCCTTGTGCTTTCCTGCTCAAACACCCACAATACAATAAAGTGATGTGGTGGCAGTACTGTGTTGGTACTGTGGTTGTTCCTGTGTGGTGGCTTTGTCACATGCAAAACTCGGGGATAAAGCTCCATTCTCTAAATGTTTTCTTCCTGTTTTCTCTGCTTCATATCTTCTTCTTTTCTCAAACTGCATTACATTTGTTGATAGTTTTCAAAAGTTCTTATTATTTATTGCTTCAGTTTAAATGTAGGTTTGATAAAAGGCCAGACTTGTACTAAGTGAAGAATAAACCATGGTCAGAAAATTCTCTGCCAAAAAGGAATATCTCCTAACAACAAGAGCAAATGTTATTATCCATCTTCTACAGGAAAGGAGCTGAGATATAGGCAGATTAAGAGTTTTACCTTATATTGGAAAAAACTCCCCTGTGACAGCCAAAACTGAATCAAAGAGAGAAACTACCCATCCTTTCCTTTCTGTATCACCTTGAATATTCTTTAGTCCCCTTACATGGCATTTCCATACATTTTGTCACGTCTATGTTGTTGCCTGTTCAGCTTCTCCTGTACCAATTCAAAATACTGCTGTAAAAATTAATTTCCTTTTGTGGCCCTTCTGATTTTCCTCCTCATTTGAGTTTCCCCCTCTCCATGGCATCAAGCACACCTTCTGTCTTTACTTCCAAGCTCCTTCACAGCCCAGATTTTGCCCATACTTTATCAAGATGATGATTCCCTCCTACCCAGATGTGAACTGTCCAAGCCCACTGTTTATTTTGTAGTGCCTCTCTCTAAAAATTCCCAAAGCCATTTCATTTTCCTCCTTCAAATCCCCCCTTAGAATCCCCTGGTGTGCATGCCAGGCTCAGTGCTGCTGGGCTGCAGTGCTGCTGAGACCAGGGCTTGGTATCAATGCTCTGAATCCTGCTGCTCTCCCACCTGTCTGCATCCCTTGCTTTCCACTGGGAGCTCTTCCAGCTCTGACCACAGCTCTGTCTCCTGGTGGCAAAGCCCGAGGAACAAGAGGGACATGGTTCATGAGAGTGGCGCCTATTTTTAAAACACTACAAATGGTAAATCAATATCATAACACCAGCAATTAATTTGGTCAGCAACACCAGAACCAAGAGCAGTAAATCACTGCCACTGAACCTTAGTCCAAGCCAAGAACAATGATAAAAACATTTAACATCTTTTATATTTTGCACATCCATGAATTCAACCCGGTGCAGTTCTTTTCCTTTTTGAGGCAGCATTGCAGTATTGGCCTCTGTTTGATATCATATCCTTTCTAGCCTTCAAATGCTGCTGCTGTTGCAATCACTCATTTGAGGGATGATCTATTTGACTGTTGAAAAGTCTAACGATAAGATAGCTTGTGGAAATAGAAGCCTGGCCAAAAGATTTCTCTTCTGACAGCATCTTCTGCCAATAAGCATCTGCAAAAGCTGTCCTGACAGTGCAGACACATGCACGTTGTTCTCAGGTTCCAGTAAACCTGAAATTAAGTTGCCAAATTCAGCACTGGAGTTCAAACTATCCATAAGGGTCACTTCAGTGGCAGTGGTGGGAGGGCACTACAGCACACAGGACCTGTCATTCTCCCATGAGTTGTTTCCACAAATCAGGCATATAAAATCACTGACATTAATTTAATGAGTTAGTTTTCGGGAGATTAGTCTCACCATGAGTTGGATTATTCTGAACATATGGAGAACCAGTCTGGCTATGAAGTATGTAAAAGAATGGCAGAGATTTGGGAATGCTGACTTTTTGAGCTGAGTGAATCTCGTGTTAAATAATTTAACTCCTCATACCACTGGTGGGACTGGTTTGTTGTTTTCTGGTTTTGAGGAGGTTTGTTAACTTACAGCTATGCCAGCCACTGTAGGTAACTCCAGTTTAGTCTGTAACAAAGCACAGTGGAGCCCAGGGTTGTGTATATTTATGAAAAATCAGATTCATAGCAATACAACGTGGGAGAAGCCAGACCTTGGAACAAATGTAGACTAATGCTGAAGTTTAGTCATTTCTTCTAGAAATAAATGAAAATCTTGGGAACAAAAGACAGTGCACATGAGATTCTCTGAGATCAGGGCTCAGTGAACTGAAATTTCAGGGATAAAAATCTCAGCAACATCCAAGTAAGTGAGAAGCCTCATGGTTTTTTGGGGGTTATTTGGGGTTTTTATGGTGTGTGGGTTTGTTTTGGTTTTTTATGTATGTTTGTCTGTTTGTTTTTTTTTTTATTGTGTGTGTGTTTTTTTGTTTGGTTGTTTTTTGTTTGGTTTTTTTTTATGATATTTTTAGCATTTTAGAACTCAATCCATGGAAGGGATTAGAGGCCCAACTGCCACATAACTGCAGTCATAGAACTAAGACTAAGCAGCTCCTCAGTTGGTAACCAAGTTCTGAAGGAATGTCATTTTTTGGTAGTGACATTGTCCAAGGCCAGCCATCATCTATCCATTGTGAATAATCAGCCTCTAGCTCATCACTGTTCTTTGTTTAAATTCACAATAAAGACATTGTTATACCATCCACCCTGTTACCCATGAGGCCCCTCTGCAAAGACATTTTAAAGGATGAGGAGACTTGTGCAGAACATTTTACCCTGTAGTCTCTTGACTGGAACAAATGCCAGACTTGAGAGATTCAGTGTCACCTCTGGCCTCTGCCTGAGGTCTCTAACTCTTAGGAAATAATCTGGACCACAACAGGAAGAAATTGTATTTGGAGGAAGTCTTTACAATTCCAATACGTTCTGCTGGAGCTCATTCCCTTTTTAAGGGAAAGTTAAGTAATAGCTGAGGAGTAGTAGCAATAGAAGTAGCTAATAATTTCAGCAATCATTAGCATTCAGTTTCTTTCTCTTCCTGACTGGTGACTCAGCCTCTGTGTTTGCAGAATAGTTCTCATGAGTTTTATCTCTTGGTGGTCTAATAAATATTCAGGGAATCTGACCGAAGTGGAAAAGCATAAATGGGAAACCTTCAGAGCCTTTTTCTCCAGGCTCCAGAGCTCCCCTTCAGGTGCTTTCTCACATTATGGGATTTTATGGCAAACAGGGAATGAATGTCCACAGATGGAAGTGGCACATGAGACTGGATCATCTGTTGTGAGGCTGGGGATTGTTTAACCTCGGAAAAGAAGGTGAATCAGAATTTCTCAGCACAATCTGGTTCAGGTGTGCAGCTCCCTAAAGCTTGGAGTTGGTTGTGTGTTTAGTGCTGGTGGCATGGCTCACTCTAACCCTTCCCTTATGATTTTTGGTTGATTACAGGGGGGATGATGGGGGACAAGGGTCAACTCACAACTCTTAGGATCGTTTCAAACAATTGTCTCCCTGCCTGGTGAAAGCAATGCCAGTGCCAGATGCAATGTTAAAGCTTTCTCACTTTGGACATATTTCCTGCAGCCTCACCAGGAGGCTGTACCAGTTTTGGATGAGTTCTACCTCTGTGTCAAATGGTTCAGCTGCTGAAGTAATCTGTGCTTTAAAGCTGGTGGTCATAAAATATTGTATTTCATAAGCTTGCAAATAGATGTAGTCCATGTTCTTCAATGAGCTGTACTTTTTGTTGTTTTTTTTTAATAAAGAATTTGCCCCTTTTTACACAGTGCTCAAGTATCACTTGTTTGTGATACAAAACACATAGCTGACATCACTGACTTTTCATCTTCCAGATTACTCAATGCCTTTATAATAAAACATAAATTACTCTTAAACAATATGATTTCAACCAGCAGGAAGTTAGGGGATTAGTTCAAGAGCTCAGATGGGGCAAGATATAAAGTTTAAAATTATCTCCTCTAAGTTCTTATTCCCTGAATCTACAGAAAACTGATATTACTCAGCCTTACTCCCAACCATAATATAAAATCAAAAGGGGATTTAATATCTTTTATTTAACACAAGGAAAGCTGTTTCAAAAGAGGGTAAAGGATAAGTCTTCTGCAGGCTCACCATAGGCTCCTATTACAAGGTCGTTAACCCATTATTTTTATTTCAGAACAGATCATAATTAATCACAGCTATTGTTCAGGTGGTTTGAAATCTGGCAATTTTCAGTGGCTTTTGCAAGACTTGAAAAAGGTTTCCTGCACAACCTGCTCTCTGTTCAGTTGTACCAGCAAAAGTACCTGTTAGCTGAAAGAGACAGCTGTTAGACCCTTCTCTGCTGTTTGTCAGGATGATTCAATTGATGTTCTACCTAGAACCCTGCAGGACCACACTGCTGCAGTGCACAGACCTTCGTTAAGCCTTAAGTGACTTAACAAGATGTGCTAATGAAACAGGGGTTTAATGAGGTGCTTTTAGCTAAGTTCAATGTATTTTTCCTCTTCATCTCAGCCCTACATTTCCTGAATTTTTAAAATATAGCTTAAAAAATCCCTTCATTTTTCAACTGGAATGACCCTTGATATCTTGTTAATAGTTGAATGTATAATATTCAGATATTCCAATAAACTTCAACAGTGGCTGTTGCTTCTCCCTAAGCAGGAGCTACTTGCCAGGCTAAGGGTCATGATACTGGACTGAAGGCCCTTTGGCTTGACTCATGGTAGTTCACAAGTCCTTTACTCTCAAATTAGATCTGAAATTATACCTTTGATAAGTGATATGTCTCATCTTTCACAGCGCCATGTCGTAGCTTTTAGGAAGCTGTGTCACTTTTTTAATGACAAATATTAAAATCAAGCTCTTTGATTCCAGAAATCAACATGTTTACTTACCATCTCCTCCGTTTGATCCAGATTCACATAGTCATTAGCAGAGATAATGACAAATTGCCCCGTGTGACTGGGATGTGAGCTGAAGCCTCAAATAATGCAGAAGTAGTACACAGATCACCCAGCATAACTACCTTACTTGAAAGCTACTCTAATTTTATAAAGCAAGTTGTCAAATCGATGTCCCTGCTGTCAAACAAAAATATATTTTTAAATGAATGCCTCAAAAATCCATAGAGGAAATGTGAGTCCAGCATGACATTTGTTTGATTTCATTCCTCAGGCGATGCCGTAAAAATTGATCAGACCACATTTAATGGAGAAATCATTGAAGTCTAATTCAACCAACTCCAGAAATATTTATGAAGAACAGTTTTAAACCACTGATATGATACAGAATGATGCTTGTTGTAGTATTATTAATAGCAAGGAAGATGCAGTTTCAACATAGGATTTCTATAAGAACCCTGTGATACATTTTCAGCAGCTTTTGTACAATAAATTGTTATTAAAACAGCACAACCTTCCAGATTGCTGTTAGCTAAAGATGGGCTTTGTATGACTTGATATTTATCCATTTTGACCTTTAATGCCTTTTACAGTAATTGTTGATCCAATAAAAATCTACTTTATCAGTCTTTTCCTGGTAGAAATATGACTGCAAGCTTTTGCTAGTCAGCCCCATGGCAGTCTGCTACTAAAAGTCCTGATTTTGTTTAACTCGTTCTTCCCCATGTAGAATCACAGAATGGTTTGTGTTGAAGGGGCCTTGAAGATCATCTCTTCCCACCTCTCTGCCATGGTCAGGAACATTTTCCACTACCCCAACTTGCTCCAGGCCAGATCCAACCTGGCCTTGAACACTTTCAGGGATGAGGCATCCACAGCTTCTCTGGGCAACCTGTACCAGGGCCTCACCACCCTCACAGTAAAATATTTCTTCCTAATATCTAAACCTATTCTCTCTCTGTTTAAAGCCACTCCCCCTTGTTCTGTTACTATATACTCTTGTAAATGGTCTCTCTCCAAAAGTTGGCCCTCCCTGGTCTCTGTGATGAATTGCTCTGAATGATCTGCATGTAAATGTCCAACAGTGATTAATTTGCTGATAAAGAATGATTGCCATTTTCTATACTACAGGTCTGTGTGAAATCTTGGCAACCAGGATGCAAGCATATTAGTCGATATGGGGGGTTCTGATAAAAGCAATAGTATTTTTAGCTTCTTGAAAGGTCTCCTTGGAGCTCCTTATGTGTTTCAATTACTCTTTTGTTCTTCTCCCTCCATTAAAATTCTTATACATCATTGCAGAGAAAAAGAAAAAACCTCCAAACCCTCAACATGTGAAACTGTCTTTTTCTCTAAAAAGGACTGTCATCCTCGAGGGCACCTGCCAGAAGTGTGGTTCAGCAGAGAATCTCTCAAAAGAAAAGAATGCTCTGTAATTTGACATAGGCTGCAACTCCTTTAGCATGAACTGGACCAGCACAATGCACTTTTCTTCTTCACAGCTGTGATTGCTCATGAGGCTGGAGAGGAAGGCTCTTGAAGGGGGAGCCATTTTCATACCTAAGCTGTGCCAGCAAATGCTCACAGGAGAGACGAAGGCTTGTTCTTAATACAAAGACCACAGATAAGAGAGTTATGTACCTTGAAGCCTGTATAATGCACACACACAGACAAAATAGAAATAATAGTTTGGAAAAATACAGCCTGGATAAGTAAATTCTGGATTCCCAGATTCTCTGCTGTGTCTTCATGTTCTTCTTAATAGACTCAGAGCAGCATCTTGCTGAAAGATAAGTGATATTACATGAAAAAAAAAATCTAAAATTTAACATTTTAAACCTCGTGATTTGATCTCTTGTCTCTGGCTCTATACAATCAGATAAACCCCTTGGTACTGGGAGAGAAAAGTGGCTGTTAATTAGCAGGAATTTTATGTACATAATGATTTTTCATTTTGGTTTTTTCAAAGGGCAAAGTACCTCCACACAAGTTTCTCTCAATGGTTGGGGATGCCACACATCCAAGGGTGCAGAACTGCACCTTGCCTTGCTTGGGACTGCACACAGGAGCCCTTATTGCTTTTTTGAGTCCCAGCTGTGACAGGGCTTCACAGCCCTCTGGAGAACCTGCAGCCAGGTTCTGTAATGCTGGGTCCTGCCTTGTTCTGGATGTCCTGATCTTTTTTCCTTTATGTTAAAAGAAAAAAAATCAGGAACAAGACATCAAACCTAAGCTTGCAGGGTGATTCATCAGTTCTTCTTTTTGGGGTCACAGAGATGCAATGGGATGATCCAAGACACAGAAGCATTTTGGGAAGTGAGAATATAAAGAGAGAAAATATGTGTAGGTTGCATTAAGGCTGTGAGACTCAAGGAATTCCCTTTCTATGGGACATTCAGAGGGCTGAGATCACTTTAAAAACAGGGTTGATAAATGCTGTGAGGAGAGTAGAAAACTAAGAGCAGAATGTAAAAGGACGTTTGCTCAATGAAGGATCACAGCATGATGACAAATTGGGGACATGTAGCTGCCATGTGTGACATTGCAGGGAGAAATATTTTTCTTGGCCTTTCTTTGCATGTACTGTTATTCAACCTTAGTTCTTTGTCCCTAGAACCAGTGTCTGCTGCCCTCACTCTCTAAAACTAAAAATTCTCCTTATCTTGGGAAATGTACCCATGGGAAGGGAATCACAAATCAGAGAACGAGGAGTGGGGTTTTTTTTTGGCCCTGTGTCACGGTGAGGGCTCCAAGCAATAATCTGTGAAGTTTAAATCAAACCCTCTTATATCTCAGGCTGACACTTTCTGCCAAGAAGAACTCTTGTGTGTAAAAATATGTATAAACCCCACATTTATTTAATTGGGATAATTTGAAAGACACCTCTGGTTCACAGAAGTAGGTTATGCAGGACTTATCCACCTTGTGTTGACTGCCGTTTTTAGTGTAACTGGATGATTTTGTGCCTTTGGCAAGAGTTTCTCAGAATCTTTTTAATGCTGAAAATCACATTAATGTGTGAAGGGCTGAGCAGACAGATTTACCTGTTGCTTGCCCAGGAACATGTGAGAACGAGAGTAGCTTTACACCTCTCTAACATGAAGGATTTTGAGGAGAAAGTTCTCCGGGGAGTCAGATGCAGTCACCTTCCAACTGATCCTGCTGTAAATATGGGAGACATCTGTGAGTTTTTCTGTAGAACTGTGAAACAGTTAGGGGTGGATTCATGGACTGAATTAAATGTTGTCATGACTTGTAAAGTCAGTTTACTTAGGCTGTAATTATAATCCGCCTGAAATGATGGGAGCTGCGAGGTGGATTCCCTGCCTGGCTGGGGAAGCAGTGGGCTCGGGAGAGTGGGAGGGATGATGGGATCCAATAATGCCAACAGTGCCAACAATGCCAGCAATGTCAACGTCAACAATGTCAGCAATGTCAACGGTGCCAACAGTGCCAACAA
>VZTB01000138.1:610219-623739 GCA_013397245.1 Thryothorus ludovicianus
TGCCAACAATGCCGGCGATACCAACAGTGCCAACAATGCCAGCAATGCCAACAGTGCCAACAATGCTGTGGGGGCTCCGACACTGGGGGGGAATTCTCCTTGAGCATAGCCAGAAGTACATTTTGCTGAAGCGTGAAGATTTGCACCTCTTCAGATGTTAATGCTGATGAACACAGAAGAGAGCCAGCAATTTGCTGGGAAGTCAAGGTTTTGGTGAGAGATAAAATATTCACAAATGCTTGTTGAATTTCATACCTTTTTTTTTGTGCTACATTGTAAAATGCAAAGTTTTCCTTCCATACTTTTCCTAGCAATAATGATTTAAGGAGATAAGCAGTAAAATCTCATAAAGAATAAATCTTTTGTTTTTCCAACTAGTACATCTAGTAAAAAGCATTGTGCAGAATATAAGAACTGGTATATATAAAGTTTTAAATTTAAAGAAAATTATTTTTGATACCACTTTTGTTTTCCAGGACCCAAGATGATCACATTTCTTTTCCATTTTGACTCAAATTACTTTTTACAATTATTAAATTCAACATCAAACCATAAATAAATATACATCTAGCTCCATACCTACTGTTTGAGCTCCATTTTATTAATTCATAAATCACTGAAAATAGGATTTTAAGAGTACTTATTTCTAAACTTGCGATGCATTTTATTAACAGTTGTAGGCAAAGAAAAAAGACAGAGAATTAAAAAAACCTATACAAATGTTACCATTTGAAAAAAAAATTGATATGTCAAGATAAGGAAAAATATTTCTTTTATGTAAGTTTCATTAAATAAATTCTAAAAAATTCTATTTCTTCCACAAATGACAATTCTCCCCCACAGCTTGTTTTTCCAGACCAGACGAGTAAAAATTTTTTTTATTCATTACAGAGGAATACTTCTGGCTTTGCTCATTAGTATCTGGTCTCAAGACATTTAGATCTGTGCAATTCCATGCTGAGCAAGATGGGTGGTTTTGTGTCATATTTCAGCAGGAATTTTCAATATTAATATTTTTTTTTCTTAATTCACCAAGGTAAAGTTTTCAAAAATGTCTTAAGCTACTTTTTCCGGCTAAAACTAGTAACCCTGGATCATCAACCCATTAAGTTTGGATTTTTTTCTTGAGGTTTTTTGTTATTTTTATTTTAGTTTTTAAGAGAAATCAAATCAAGAATTTTGTTTCAACAGCCCAACTTCAGTTTCCTTCTACGCAGGTGAGCTGAATCTCCACTTTTTTGTGAACCAAGAAAACTGATGATAAGGCTAAGTCAAATTAGAAAATATTTAATCAAATGAAAGTTGATTATACAGTCTAGAGTGGTCTATTTAAAGTTACAGGCTTCATAATTTAGAAATTTATCGGCGATACTAAAATTAGGATGTCTGTGTTATGATGTTTCTCACTAGCTGTAATATTTCCCTCTCTCTTCCTGCATTCCCATGTTTGTTTGAACCATCATGCCCTGGGAAAACACTGGGAAATGAGAGTTGGACCTGCTTCACAGGAAAGAGTGAAGTGACCCCTGAAGTCAGGGCACTGAAATTTGATTGCCAAACTTTTGCCAAGCAAAGAAAAACTGGATGTTCCATAAGCATCTGTTCCAAATCAGGAAAAATGTATTAATGGCATTGAATAATATACTTCAGCTTAATTTTATCAAAATGGAGACCAATTATGGACTAAGGCCATGTAATCAGACACCAGCTTTATGGATCAGTCGATTTTAGGGACAGTGACTCAAACTGTGACATTGGGACAGCTTTTCTTACGAACAAGTCAAGAATTCTGCCTCTGATAATTTTTATGTTTCCTACCCTGGAGCTGTGCACCTGCATCTGTACAAACTCTTTATGGTTCAATGAAGGGATAGTGAGATTTGAAAGCAGTAATTTGTCATACAAGCATTCTCTAAATGTTTGTCTAAAAGAGCATTACAGTAATTCTTAAAGCCTTTAGCAATATAGACACAAACTGAAACAGAGAGAACATATTTTCCTTCTGTTCTATGTTCACTATTAAAGGCTCAGAGCCTTAGAGTTTCCTAAATTTTCTAAGAGATGAGGACATTAGTAGTTCTTATCTAGCCTAAATAAAATATTGCTAATCATTGGCAATGCATTGTCAGCTAGAAATTTAAAAAATTGCTTTTTTTTGGAACAGTAGAAGATGTGGCTTTTGTGTTTCTTTCTCATGAAGGGAAAAAGAATGACAAGAAAGTTGCACGATTTGGGATAAGGGCTGAAGAAATGGGCAGAAGATTGAATCAAGGAGAGATCATGGATTAAAAAATATGTTGGGAATCTCCTTACCTCCTTGAGTTTGAACACATAGCACATTGAGCTCAGCCATGGAGAAGCAAGGAAAGCCTTCAGTTTCCAAATAAAACCCACCAGCTGTGAAAGAAGCAGAAACCTGGAGTGCAGCCCAAGGCATTTCCCTGCTGGAGTCATTGGAAGAGGTTTGGTGGGGTCACAGAGAGCATCTGGACTGCTGCAATGTCTGGGCCCCGTCTGCAAGCCCAAAGGACTCCCAGACTTTTGTTGCTTTAGGAATAAGTCAGCAGGTGACCAGCTGAGGGGATGATCCAAGGAAATGTGGGAAGAAACTGAAATCTGAGAGGTGAATCCTCTATGACTCATGAATCTGTGGCAAATATCATGGAGAAAGGAAAAATATCAGGAAAGGCTGGTAACCCACATTGAGAGCGTCAACTTAAAAAAGTTTGGCCAATAATATGTAATTTTAAAATCTTGTCCAGGATTATTATTCATCCTGTACACTTTGCATTTCCATTTGGGTAAAACATTTTTCATGTGCCCAATTCATGAATGCATTTTACATTAGAAATATGTAATGTCCTTAAAAACCAAAGAAGAGTTTCAGGTAAGCGGTACAAGGTCTCCAAGAGGTGATCTCTGTAGAACAGCTATTCCAGGCAGATCTCTGCAGGCACCTGTTTCCTCTGTATTTATCAACCTGTAAAACAGCAATCTCAGCCTGATACCTGGAGGCAGGACCACTGGTACATACTCTTCTTTTGAATAGAGGTTACTGCTCCATCCCATTATTTTGTTTATAGACAGCTCAAGGCTCACATGAATATTGTTTGTTGGGTGTTTATAGCTGAGGTTTAGTACGTGGCTAAATATAGTCTAATAGTTCCTTCATCCCCACTCTGCATCATGACATGGCAAGGCTTTTGAAGAGTAAGTAGGCCATCCAAAACAAAAGCAGAAAATTAAATTCAGCATCCTTAATGTGTGGTGTTTTCCAAAGCTTCTGTTACTTTCATGACATCTTGCCAGAGCTATTTATGTCTGTGGGGAGTTAGGAAAAAGAACACATATTGTACAGAGAGCAGAGTGTTAAATTTATGCAAAGTGAAGAAGAGTGCTATCTCAAAAAATATTTATTTCATAGTTTTTGCCTCGAGGATTGTGCTTTGTTACATCTTTAAGGAAAGCAGTTCTATATTAGCATCATTTTGAAAATTCATATAAATATTAAGAACAGACTACATCTGGAACATTTATATAAAGCAGCACATCAAGCTTTTAATTTTGTGTAGAAAGAAAGGAAACACCTTTACTGCACTGCTGTCTATTTTTTAGCCAGACTTAAAAACTAGAAACAAAAAATACCTTAAAGGAAAGATGTTGAAAGGAAGCAGAAGGATGGTGCACTAGCTCTTTCAGTATTTTCTTTGCTTTTGGATGAAATATAATTCTTTTGTAAGGGACTTGAATAGTTACAGCAAAATTGTGGTAGTTCAGAGTGCAAAGGAAAATTGTCTGTATCTGCAGCAATGAGTTGCTGGTGTGCAAGAAGCTCCTGGCTCCTCTTGCATTTAAAATACTCCCTCTCAAAGGAACTCTTTCAGAAGCATTTAAGGACATCAAACAAAGAATTTCTGTGTTAAAAACTTGTACGTTAAGAAACAATCTCATCTGCAAGGACACCTGATTACCATGCATGTATCATTTTAGCAGTGGCATGGTTTGGTCTTAAGCAGCAACTCTCTGCTCTTCAGGAAGGTGTTTTTAAAGGGATCTCACAGCAAAAGGCTGGCCTGAAGTGAAATATTCTCCCCCATTCCCCCCGCAGCCGTATGGATGCCAATATCGTGAACTGATTACTAAAAGTGAGAGTTGGTAGGTGTCAGAGCAGAACAATTTTATTTTTATAGCTCTGATCATATGCATGTAGGCATAATTTAACAAGAAGCAGCCAAAACAATTTCAAAACTCTTAGTTGTCTAAAGTTCAGGGGGTGGAGTAGATTTTTTTAACTTATTTTCAGGAGTTTTCATTCTCTGATATGATCCTTTGTACAGCTTACATTGTCAGATAAATGCTTCATGCATATTTCTTCTAGTTTCTTAAATAGAGGCTGAATTCTATGTTGAAATCAGTTTTCACTTTACTTTTTTCTTATGAGACACTGAAGGTTGGATCCTGCCTCTCCAGTCATCATTCATGTGCAATCATCTTCAAAAGGATGCCAGGATGTAACCTCTATCCACAGAGGACATTTGAAAATATTAAACACTTGAATTTGGATTTCTACTTTACTCAGGCCTATTCCAGCTCTTCCACTGACAGTCACTTTTCTCTCAAAAGAAATATATTGTAGCAAAAACTAGATCCCTCCTCTTGTGTCTTACTCTGTTAATGAAATAAAAATCATAGACCCTACGTGTACCTTTTCCAACAGACAGTTCTTTGTATTTTGTTCCTCAAGGCCAGGACGAGGGTTCCACACCTTTCTTGGCCTCCTGGGCAGGTGCCTGGCTGAAAGATAACCACCAGCATAAACTTTAAGACTTTTGTTATGATTCAGTCTACTCAGAAACTCCCCATATTTCCAAGCCCAACTTCTAAAGAAGTTGTCATTTCAGTTTTATACATGTAAAAAAAGATTTAGATGCTCAGCTGTCACACTGTGCTGCTGGGATTTAATTCATTGGACCACTCTCGTTTTTGGTTTGTTTTTTTTTGGATTGGTAAAGACTGGGACATGGAGGAGGGAGGTTCTTCTTCGACTTCTTCCATTTTATTTTGTGAACAGTGAAAGAGGGATGTAACTCATTTCTTTTCTTCTCATCTTTGGGCTGAGGATGTAGCTCAGGAGTGCCTTCGAGTTCATGAGCTGACTTTTTCTGGCTACTCCTTGACCCTGTAACCATTTTGTCTTGACATTGCTCAGCCATAGAAAGCAGAATGCTTCATTCTTTTACAGCTTATGATGTTAGCCGAGTTTAAATATGGAACTACACTTTCCTGAGAGTAAACAGAAAGCATAAGAAATTTTTTTCCCATCTAGAGTTTTGAGTGTTGTTCTTTCTGTTCTTTCTGAAAAGACCCAGTCCTCTCTTGCACTTGAAACCATTTCAGCTCATCAATCTTCATTTTTTGTGATACACATTCCTTCTCAGTTATTTTGGTTTTCTACATATAAATGTAGAACCTCCATATTTTATTTTTTTTTAAATGTTTCAACTCTCAGGAGAAGAGATAATCCATTTAGGTTTTGTTTTAAGAATTTCAGAATCTCAGAAATGGGATAATGCTCCCTCCCTGTGCTTCACCGTGGTACCTTTTTAAAAGCCAAAACTTTAAGCGAAAGATCAGCAGCACTGCTAATGCAGATGCAGACCTTTAGGAAGCACATCAATGCAAGCCACTGCTCTCAGGGCTTGTAGACTTGAACCCTGTCAGAGTTTATCTGCTGCTAGCTTCAAACTGTGGTTTGACATTTCTGGTCAAGAGGGGTGCCCTTGTGAGTCCCGAGAGGGGATGAATCTGAAAAGACAGAGAGGAGCATATTGTCTCCCTACAGCAGTACACTGCCAGCCTCCACTGCAGAGGTACCTGTTACCAGCAAGACATTGCTTTGAGGGAGATCATCACAGCATGATCTTACTTGTGCCTGCAGTAGAGAGCCGTCAAAGCACAGCAAGAGAGAGAGAGATGGCAGGAAGCATCAAAGGGGAACTGCTAAAGACTGAATAGGAATGAAGATAAAAGCTGCAGCCAATGTAACTCCCTTCCCAAAGGGAGGGAGCAGAAGTGCAATGTGAGAAGGAGTGGTCACAGGAGACCTCAGGGCCAAGTCATTCCTCCTGTAACGCAGCTGTTACAATAGGCTGGGAATTCAAGTGAGAAAATCATGAGAAAATTGCTGTGGTGCACAAAAGATGCTTGTAAAACACTGCAGTCCCATGTCTCAGGGCTGCTGGGGACTGAGATACTACGCTGTCTTCTTTCCTGATTTAACAGATGAGCTGTGGACCTCCAACCCTTTAGCACTGCTAAACCCACACCTGCTTTCATGCATAATGGAATCATGACTGTGTACAAAGCCCAGCCCATCAGGCCAGGCACGTGGATCTGGAAAGGATGAGGAGATTGCTGGCAGTCCTGATCCAAGTGTTTTACAATGCTCAATTGCCTTCACTGTTTGGAGAGAAAATATAAGGATCATTTCTCACTGGTATAGGAATGCAACCATTTGTCTTCCTGTGGTTTAGGCATCCATGAGAAAGTCATTCCCGGGAGGAACTTCTTTACTGTTTTTAGACCATACAAGGTGAAAGCCTGAATGATCAGATCTAACTCTTAAGCCAGCCCAGAACTCCCACCCCACTTAGATCAGCCTTCAAGACACACATCCCTCTGACAAGGGTAGAACTTCACTGGCATCCTGCAGATGATCAAGGCCTGGGACCAAGGCTTGGTAAATGTACTAAACATTCTCAGCTTTGGAAATTGAGACACAGTCTCTGGTCAGTTGTGCCTAAAGAGCAAGTCTCAGGAGATTTTCAGTTTAGAAGTGCCACACCGTAGATGACCACCCCTTGTATTCCTGAGCCTAGAAGGAATTTGAGCAAAGATCAGAATGCACACCTCCTTTTGACCCTCAGCTAGAGCTTTGATTTCAGAAGACTCACAAAGAGAATTTGCTATCGATATTGGTGAGAAGCTCTCAAAATTCGCTATGGCAATTCTACTAGGCAGACTGAAGAGACTGCCTGCAGGGTTATAAACCTTAATATAGATGTAAATAACTCCCAGGAAAATAGATTAAAGGAAAGAGCTCAGTATGAGCACTTCAGAATCAGAGGGAACCAAGGAATCACTGAGATATTAAAATAAGAAGCAAACAGAAATGCTTGGAAGATTTAGAGAATAGCTAAAATTCCATGGATTTATCAGAAAATGGGTCTAAATTAATTCAGATAAACTGGTCGTGCCCCAAGGTAGAAGAAAGAGAAGCACATAGCTGTACTGCTTTCACTTAAGCAGCCCTAATGAACAGATGCTGCTGTCACAACAATCTGCAGAAGGTCTCCTGTTGCAGGCCTTTGTGCACTAGTTCTGTAAGATGATACTGCATATTTATTGAATGTGTCGCAAAAAGAAGTCACTTGGGCTGGTGCTTGAGGACTTAGGACTCTCCTTTGCCCTGAAGTTGCAGAATGTTAAACAGGAGCTGGCTGGATCTGGATCTGTTTACAAACATGCCCGTGAGCCCAGCTGTGGTGGTGGTGTGGACAGACACACTCAGGCTGAAATTGCTTTTGTCGTGTACAATGACTTAAACTTCTAAAGCTCTACTGCAAATTTACCACCACGATGTAATTCACTGATCAAGGGGTCCCTGAGATAATATTCAAACTCAGAGCTTTCTAATTAAGTAAAGTCTTAAGCACTTGCTTTTTTTGAAGAGCTTCATGTTATTACGATTGTAGACAATGTGATACATCAGACTTCATCCTTTATAAAAAAAAATCATATTCCATAGGAGAAATAAACTTTTGGGACAGCTTACGAAGCATTTACATCATAAAATTTGGTGTTCTTTGTCAGTAACAATAAAAATTTATTCTTTACCTCAGAGAATTCAGGATGAGCTAGTTGTTTTAGCTAGCTTGGACTGACTCAAGACTTCAAACCTTCTGTGAAATCATGTACATGTATGCTAATATTTAAGTGTACTTTTAAACTCTATTGTAATCAATGGAGTTTAAGCACATCTGTAAAGTAAGTACACGTTTAGATACCTTGGATAAGAGCAAATTTCTGTCCTCTTTTTATGAAGGAATTCAGCTTAACTCAGGACACTACTGGTATTTCCTTACCCCAGTTGTCATTTTGACTCCCTTTTTAAAATAAATCTGCAGAATTGCATCATCTGCTCTTGCAACAGCTGCCAAACCTCTGCAGATTATAAACTGGTGCTTTAAAGTAAATCAAGACCACTTTTGGCCTGTAAACTCTGGTAGCTAAGCAGGTGAGGCAGCCCCTTAAAAAGGCACCTACCTCAGGGAACTGAGTGTGGGAGGTCATGGTGGGGCTGAGTAATTACCCCAGCTGTACAATCCCTGCTTCAGACCTCTTGCAGTACTGTTTTTCTAGTCACTATCTTGAATCAGAACTGTGAGCTTTACACTTTTGCATTTAATAAGCCTGAATATTAAATGAAAATGCACAGTCATTTGTAAAAGAAAATTCAGGTCTTGTTAGCTCTCATCAATCTTTTCAAACTGTCTTTCTATTGAGAGCTCTCTGCTCTTATGCGCAAAAGTCAGACATAGAAAAAGGGGGATGAAAAACTGCCTCCCAAGTGCTTTTATGGCTTTGAAATTGTAGTTTATTTTTCTATCTCATTCTCTCACTTTGTGATGATCATTATTATCTCTTTTTCCTACATCTTTCTAACAGAATGACACCATTAATAGTTGAACAAGTTTTCTGCTGCCTGTTATTCCTCTGCACTTTTTAGGGAACAACGTTCATTTAAAAATTCAAAGTGGCAACCTCCATCTGTGGCTCTGTAGGGCTCAGGGATATAAACATTGACATTCCACTTTGCTTTTCAGGTTTAAGCATAATAAAATGCAGCTTATTTAGGTCATTGCACACTCTTTTATTTCCCTTAGTTTTCATTTTTTTTTGGAGTGTCAAAACAAAACTCTTTGCCACAGACTTCAATCTTTCCTGCTCATCTTTTGGTATTGCACATGAATTACAAGGTGTGCATCAAGGTTTTTCTGAGGTTAGCTGTCACCCTTGTATTTGAACGTCCTCTATATGATTCAGAAATCTGGTAAGGGTTAATCTAGGTCAATCTACACATCACAGGTTAAAACAGCAGTGAGAAGCAAAGAGAAACAAGCAATATAGACTTTTGTTTGCTTTGGCAGGATTCTCTGTGATAGTTTTTTCATCACCTGCTATTGCTAGTTAAAAAGCAAATGTCCTTGTCTATACAGTTTTCTTAACTGGCATTAATAAACTGTAATGAGATTATCTTTATTTATTAGTTTATGTATAACAGTGTGTCCCACCTATGTCAGCTTTGTGATCAGGAGTAAAGCTGAAGGTTATTGTGGAGAATCTCTTTATTTACTTTGTAATAAGCACAAGTCAGCTGGTGCATTTGGGGGAATTGCCATGAGAGAGCAAAGTCAAACACATCAGAGTTGGGTTTTTTTTGCATGGAAACAGAGTCCAATGATCTTTGCCCTCGCTGTAGCATCTCACAGCCCCAGTGTGACTCCTGGAGCCCATGGAACTCCCTCCTTGGAGGGAGTCTTGCTCAGACTCTTGTGCCCAGGCTGCATTGCAGAGCCCCAGGAGTACACAACAAAAGCAAGAACTTTCAGTAGAGGACAGATCCCAGCACATGGGGTGTCATGTCAAGGAAAGAAGGTGCAGGAAAAAGCAACACTTTCCTAGCCAGGTCAGTGTGGTTGTAGGGAGGAAGGTCCTGAACACCTGTACAGAGGAAGATTTAAAGAGAGGGATGGTGTGGTCTCCCCAAACTGTTCACCTGGCAAAGCAGCTGCAGTGCTCACCTGAGCCTCCAAGGCACAGACCTTCATCCAAGGCGTCCAAGTTCAAAAGCTTCATAGCAAGGTTTTCTGTGCTCCCTCCCCATCTTTATAGAGATATTTCTTATAAATAAACTGCTGCATTTCTGCATTATCTTTATACTGCCAAGGATTTTTGCATTGATATATGTTGGAGATGCTCTTTAAAGTAATAATAAAAAGTCTTGGCAACAGTGATTCAGAAGCAACTGGATCTGCCTTGGCACACCTCTAGTTTAAAAGATACCTCACTGCAATTAATTAGCTGGAATCTGAGAGCTTCCAGAAGGAAAGTTTTATGAGTTACCTCTTTCCTCTGGGAAGCTATCATTCAAGCCAAATCACTGTTAACTGACATATTCACTCTTGAATTCTTTCAACTCAGCATCCACCCAGACTGTTTTCTCTCTTCAGAGGAGAAGTGCCTGTGGAAAGTTATGCACTTTTATCCACTTCCTTCTGATTCGCTTAATTTTATGGGTTTTTTTCTGAAAAAAAGAGGGGGAAAAGTACACTTTTTGTTAATGTCACTGCTCTTGACATCGAAGTTTCCACTCTGCCTGCAGAACAGATGGAGAGCTACAATGCCAGCAGGGCAAACTTCCCTCAGTGCACAGTGCATTTTCTTTCCCTCATTGAAGCCAGGGGAAAGAGTGTCCTGAATACCAGATGCATAAATGGATGTTCTGGCACCACGAGCGTTTCCCCACTGCCCCTCCTCAGTGGGAAATTGTGCCCACACAATTACCCACACACAGGAGTCTCCCCTCAGTAATTTCAGCAGCAGAGAAAGCTGCAATCATCAGGGCTGGTGCTGACTTTGAGCTACCACCTCTGCCAGGAAGGTTGTCTCAGCCAGCAGCTTCTGTAGTCCTCCTTTGATGCATCTAATTTGTAGGAAACTTAGGGCTGATTCTGAGAAGATGAGTTGAGTTCCATGCCTGTTAATCCACCTCCTACCCACTGGGAAAGAGGTGAATGTCCCAGGAATGTCTCTTTACCTTAGGACAGCTCTCCAAGGGCCGATGCAAAGGCAGGTGAAGAAAACCCACTGTGGTTTAACTCCAGCAGCAGCTGAGCCCCACACAGACACTCCCTGGAGTGGGATAGGGAAAGGATCAGAGGAATAAAAGGGAGAAAACTCGTGGGTTAAATTCAAAACAGAATCTGTGCACACAAGCAAAGCAGCAGAAGGAATTCATTCATCCTTCCCATGGGTGGGCAGTTGCCCAGCAGGGCTCCATTACACCTGACATGGACTTGGGAAGACAAACACCATCACTGTGAACATCCCCCTTTCCTTCTTGCCCCAGCTTTATATGAACATGGTGCCATATGGTCTGGGGTGTTACAGAAAATTATCTCTATCCCTGCCTAAACCAGCACGAGACCACTGTTAGTGGGTCCTCTTTTCCAGGGAGAGTCATTCCTCCTTGGGACACTTGTATTTAGAGAATTGGAGGGGAAACTAAGAGAGACTTTTCTTTTTTATTGTTCTGTTGCCTCTTCTATGATTTTTTGCAACAAGCACAAGCTGAACTATCATGGCCTGAATGGTAGTCACATATTTTTCTCCTGACCCAGGAAAGCAAAGGCTGTGTTACTTATGTGAAAAATTAATATTTCCTTTATCCTTCAAGGATCATTCAGGGTTCTTTAGGTTCAAGCCATGTGAGCCATAGTTGCTGAGAGATTCATCTCTTGATAAATAGCTGTCCTCAACAGAATGATTAATCACAGTGTTGGTATTGTCACTGGTTCTTTTTCATGTTGTACACTTGCAATTGTGTTACCATTTTGCTTTGGGTATAGGATGCCTCTTTATCAAACCATGCTTTTTCCTCTAAATCCAGGGAGTACAAGATATCATTGCATCATAAATTTTTTAATATACCTGTTTTGAAAGCAGACTGATTTCCTGTCTGACTTGCTCATCTATTACCTAGAGAGGATGAAAGTGAAGTTCTTTCTTGTTATGTAACCTTACCCTGATCTGATTATTATGCATGGAACCACATTGCAAGCTCTTCAGTATGAAAAATCTTGGAAAACTGTTATAGTAAACAAGGAGAAACTAAATCCATGGATTGGATTCCATCAGGAAATCTTAACTCAAAAATCCACAACACGTGGTCTGAAATGTCACACAATTAATTATCATTTAATTTATTCAGGAACTCATTATGGGTGTGAGTGGAGATGAGCAAACTGAACAGAATTAAGCAATTCCCTTGGTTATAGACTGTATTATCAAAGAGCTCTGGACATGAACCACAGCTCCAGAATTAAGATGGGTTTTAAATTTCCCCAAGCAACAGAGAGATGAAATTTTTTATTCTTTATTTTACCCTTTTACCTTGATTAATTAGAAAACTATGAAGAGTCAACAGGTTTTCAAGTTGAAAACTAAAGATTTAATATCAAGAAAGACTTCATTTTCCCATATTCTTGTCAGCATGGAGCTTTTTATTTACCCCAGGGTTAATGAGTAAACGCACTACTAGATGAGAGCTGGTGCTGCTCATGATTTCTTTGCACCGTAACAAAGAAGAACAGAGGAGAAAGGATGAGCATGTCCTAAATTCTGCAAAAGCAGGTGTTGGCTCTTCTCAGCTTGGCTCTGGTTACTTGTCATTTGTCCTTAGGGAAGAAAAAAGGACAGGAAAGGGAATAACTTACAAGTCTCAGGGCAGTATATAAATGTCCTGGATGCAATTACTTTAAAGGAGTGATGTCTCAAACCAGGGCACGCTCAGAGTTTGATTTTAAAGTATGGAAATGTAATCAAGTGTAATCACCCCACTCTGTTCCAGGCCTGTAAATGCACTCAGAAGCTCTGTCTGAAGAGAAGGGTCTCTGCTCTGCTCTGCTCTATAAACAGAATGTGAGACTCAATTCAGCTTCCTTTAAAGTCAAAAAGGAACATTTCATTCACAAAATGAGGCTGGGTTTGGAAGACAATTTGATCAAACCAGGTTAAAGCATCTCCCAGCTGGTTTCATACTGGTATTGATTCCATTTTCATTTTTTGATGCCAGCAACTTTGTCCCCCACTATAGACAACTGCATGTAGATGTCTGGAATTTGAGCTAGGGGCTCTGAGTTGAAAGCAGTCCTTATCCACACCAAATGGGATAGACTGAAGCATTTTAGCCATAAATTAACTATGAAATGAAAACAGGAGCACCTGCACCTGCAAAGAATGAGGACAGCAGTTAGGGCATGAAACAATAATCAAATACTTTCAGGAAGAGGTCTATTCCCTCATTACAAACTATAATTTTGTTTGTGTTTGTTTGTGTTTTTTTTACTTTGTTCAGGAGTATGATACTGAAATTGTAGCAGTCAATTGATTGACTTAAGAAATGACATTTTTATTATTTTTAAAATTTTGTGGAAAGGTAATTTTCAATTTTTATATTTGCCTCCTGATAAAATACAGCTAAATTTAGGACTTTTATTTTGGACTTGGAAAGGGAAACTTTCCTCCACATATCAATGAACATGTACCCGTCTTTAAATATATTGCATCAAATATTATGATTATACAGATTGTACAAACATCATTAAAACATGTGTCCCAAATCTGGATAACTAAAAAAAAAAAAAAAAAAAAAAAAAAAAAAAAAAAAATCTAAAAAA
>VZTB01000138.1:637012-720711 GCA_013397245.1 Thryothorus ludovicianus
AGGAGAGGAGAGGAGTGGAGAGGAGAGGAGAGGAGAGGAGAGAGGACAGGACAAAGGAGTAGAGCTCATATGCATACTTTCTTTCTTCACAGGAGATTCTTTTATTGTACATCTGAATCAACCCTAAAAATTTCCTTGATTTTGCTGCTACTGAAAGTCTGAAGTAACCCCATAAATGGCAAAGGGCCCAGGATCTCTGCTGCTTTATGTCTTGCAGATAATCATCTTCTACCCTGCAAGGTGCATGAAGAATTGTCCCAGAGCAGGGCTGTAGCATCCAGCACTCATTTCTTGCAGGTATAATTCACTGTGCAAAATGCAATGCAGGGGAGAAGCCGTCCCAGAGGAGTTGTTCAGGTGTAAAACTGGTCCAAGAGAAAACTGGCTCAAGCCATACAGATTTAAATTAGAATGAAAGGGTTATGAATACTAAATGACTTTTCAAAATGAATGGTTCAGAAAATCTCACCTTCCATAAGGTTTACTCATCCTTTATCCTTAGGGAATAGATTTTATTATTTCTGATAATAATCCCTCTGTTAAGGGAGATAGTGAGGTAGACAGGGAAAAGGGAATTTAAAAAGAGAAGAAGGAGATAATTGTTTTCTTGTCCTCTTGCCTGAAGAAAACTTTTTCATTTTGTTTTTCTACTACAGACAATGGAAAGGCTGGAGAAATCAAAAGCTGGTTTTAGTGGTTTGTTTTTTTTTTTTTTTCCTTTTACACCAAACCTTACACTATAATTGGAGAAAAACTAAATTAGCAGTTTTTCATTAATAAGATCTATGGTTGCATTTAATAGTTTGACTAAATTGTGTTTCATGAAAGGAATGCTAAATTTACTGACAGGAAAACAACACAACTTTGTTCTCAAAGACTTTCTTCTTCAAAGGTCATTGATCTTTTTGACTGTATTTCCTTTGTGCTGTGTCTTCAGAGACAGATAACATGGGGGGCAGGGGCAGGAGCAAACATTCTTGTCAACTTTGCAAAATTTTCTTACAATATTTATTTACTGAAGGTGACTTATTCCTTCTTTAACTAAGAGATTTAATTATGTGAAAAACCTCTCAGACAGTTATGGATCTCTAGTAGCAACCACAGGAAATGTCTGCTCTTTTTTCTTTGTAAATCAATGCAAAGACAAGAAAAAGAGACCTAGATTTAGATATTAACTATTCTTAAAAGTCTAATCACTTCATTTTTGTTACTGCTTGAGATAAGCACTTTCCTGACAACAAAAGCCAGACAACTTATTAACAGAAAACCAGGCCTAGATCATTGATAAAGATGCAGAGGTGAAGTTATATATGCTATCCTAAATTCCTCTTACCTTGTATCTTCCTGGAGGCTGGCAGATGTGCACATTTTTGGATGCCTCAGACCAAGACATTATGTCTGTGTCCTGGATTGCTCCTTCCACACGTCAAAGTAGGTGAGTTCATGTCCATGAAATTTATCCATTGTTGTTTTGTGGATCAGATAGAAGGATCAAGCCTGTTCTCCAGGAACAGCAGTTTTTCTCACCTGTCTTTGGTCAAATTATCACTCCTCTTGGTCTTCCATAGAGTGCCTAATATATTTGGGAGATACTCCTCAGACAGTGACTACATTGCCACGGTGCTGTATTTAACTGGTAGGACTTTGGGAACCTTTTGAAATTACCACTCCTCTCTTTGCAGATTACCACTACTGCTTTTGGTTTGATTGGTTGATTGGTTTGGTTTTAGGTTTTTTAAACAACAGATTTCCTTGCTTATCCACAATATTTTTAATATTAGGTATTTTCTCTCTTTTGCCCTTCAGACCATGGACAGGTAGCCCTTTTTGATGTTCAGGATTGTTTGAATACTGAATAAGTTTTGCACACGCAATTTCTTTCCCTGTGATTCACTTTTTACTTCAAATTTCATTTTCAAAGTGCCAGTAGTAGTTCATGGGCTTTGGTGGTCTGGTGTCTTTGGGTTTTTTTTTTTTATTGTTTTGTTTTTTGGTTTGTTTGGGGTTTTTGCCAGGGTATACCAAGTGGCCTATTTATTCTAAGGGGTATTGATCTTACCACAAAAATTTCCTCTTCTCTATACCCTTTTCCCTACTACAGACAGGAATTACACTGGTGACAGTACAGAGACCTGTAAAATATCCTGAGGAACAAGTTGACTGCTTCATTCTGCCAATTCAATAGCTCCAAGTCTCTAGGCAAGTCTGCATAATAAGCAGCCAGTTTTTGCATAGGGAGAAATGAAAATGCAGAATATAGTGTGTAGAATCACCTCATTCACTCTGTGTTTGCCTTCCCACCCAGGAATGGCAGGTGACACAGCATGTGACATTAATTCTTCTGGTCATGGAGAGACTCCTTCTTCACATTTTGGGCTCTATGAGGGAGCTCTACAAGGAGGCTTTCTTAAACCAAGCATTGCAGCCATCTCTTGTCATTACTCAGTTAATCCTCTTCAGTCTCAAAAACTAAACATAGGTTCATATCTTCACACAATCGTTCAATATATCAAAGAGTTCTGAAAAATAATGCACGTCTTTTCAGACAGAAACATCTACAAGGCAATCCTCTGAACAAGGAATCAGACTTCCCATGTGGCCAGAGAGAAGCAGGCAAGAGCTGATTCATCCCCTAAAGTAGAGAGCTAAAATAGACCAGATGATTCAGATCCCCCATGAACTTATTTCCCTTCATTGACTGTGCTTGGAGCTAGTTCAGAGGTGTACACACATGGCAATGTATGAAGGGGGGTGAAAGAGGTCTCCCCAAAAGGATTTTAAATAGGGGTAAACTTGGCTCTTATCATTGGCACCTTTGCTATATTTCAGATAAGTTTCTTGAGTTTGGGGATAGACTGTCATCATTTGGATCATCTAGCAATCTTATAAATCTAATGTATTTTCTAGTTTTTAGATCCTCCTCTCTAGTTAAACAATAAACAGCAACAATTCGAGTTTCCTTTATTTCAGAGATTGCACCCTATGAAGCAGAGCTGCATGTTTCTGACTAAATACCTTCCCAGGGCATTGAAGCATCCAGTAACCTAGACAGCCATTTGTGTAGACAAAATTTACACATTATTAGTTCTTGTCTCCTCTTTGGCTGAATATTCTTTTGTAATAGAGATATTGCAGTTGGATATTTCATTTGCATACTTGAGGTTCTTTTGTCATACATGTACTTGTGCTCACACTTGTGCCCCTGCTTCTTCAAGTCTACACCAGTCAAATTCCAAGAGTTCTGTTATGGCTAGCTGGTTTCTTCAGTTAGTATTTTCTTGGTATTGTCTGTATCACAATTGTCATTACTTTATGTTAAAAATGATAAGAATATAATCAGCTGTGTAACTTCTCAATTTCAAGGATTCACATCACCTGACAACCAGTTAACTGGAGGGTATTCCCTGCACCAGCTGGTTTTGGGGCTTTTCTGGACATATCTGCTAAAAAGAATGTGGAATAGCAAAGCAGAGATCAGGATCTGTTACCTGTCCTTTTCTAGTTAATTCTCATTTCCTAAAGCACCTGCCCTCTGTGAAGGACAGGATCCAGCTTCTCTTCCAGCTAGAAGCTGTGTTTGGTGAGGTGGCTGCTGATTCGGGCCCTCCTGGAGCACTTTGAAGTGCAAATGCTCTGATAAGATACCTTTCTCAAGGAGACTTTGGTAGGAAAAGCATAAGGATCCCTCCAAGGGCAGCTCAACAATAAGACCATTAAATCTAAAGTATTACAACTAGGTCATGGGGAATAAGGTCAGAGATGCAAGGCTCTTGCATTGCACGATGAATGTGAATGAGAGCTGAGAAGCTGCAGACAGTGGTCATAAAAGCACGTTATCAGAACTAGTTTGTTACACAAACTAGCTGACACATCTCAAGGGTCAGTGTGGAGATTTCAAGCATGAAAATTTGCTGAATGGACAATACACTGTTGAAATAGTACAAGGCTGAAAAATATGCTTAATGATGGTTGAATAGAGTGTGCTGTCTTTTTATATATGGTTGGAGGTCTCAGTATGGAAGATCTACAGAAACATACATCATAGTCATACAAGGGGGAAAAAATACAAAGGAAAGAAATAAAGCAAGGCCTCCTGCTATAATTATAAGCCATAAAATGCACTGGCAACATTTTCTCTGCAAGCCAAGGCCTTTCTTCCTAGTTGTATGGAGGCAGATGAGGAGATGGAAGGGGGTAGAGAAGCTCATGTTCTTGTTAGCTTAATGATTTATGTCTAAGTTTGTTTGTCTTTGGTGTGATTAATTGCTTCCAATTATCTTCTTCCATATAGTCAGTTCTGTACAGAAAAGATGCATCCTTGTGGGTGAGATCTCTTATGTTTGGATGAATCAACCCTGAAAATGCCCCAGTGATCTTGTGTCTGACAGATGGGACAGATTATTAGAAATTAAATCTGGGAAGGGATAGAAGCAATCTGTGAGGGAGAGAGACACAGGAGGCCAGCCAGATTTTAATTTTTTTTCAGAATGTTCTATGGTCCTGTGTGGTCCTAATACTTGTATACCTTTTCCCACTCCCCACTCTTTATTTATTGCACATGCCAAAAACACAACTGCCTTGTATTCAGATTATAAACATGGGAAAGGGAAAGGGCAGCTGACTGACTGGAGTAAACTGGAGCCTGGTCTTGAACCAGGGTACACACAAGTTGTGCTATCACCCTCCTTGCATGTGAGAGCCTGTTACTGCTGAGCTCTGGGGTCTAGGAAACAACTGTCAGGACGTACGAGGTCAGGTGAGCGACTTGCCATCCTTCTGTAGTGGTGTGCAGGGCATTTCATGGAATCACAGAACCACAGAATCACTGAAGTTGGAAAAACCTCCAAGATCAACAAATCCAACCTTTGACAAACACCGCATCAGCTAAACATAGCACCAAGTGCCTCATCCAGATGTTTCTTGAACACTTCCTATTTGCACAGCAGGCCAGACCAGTATCTTGTTTGGGTTTGTTCTTCAGTGGATAGGAAAGAATTGTTGGTGAAATTCCAAGGTGGGGGTTTGTTTCAGAAATTTGACACAACGAGGTGAGTTTGCAAAATGATTGCTTTGTTTCTCATGCCCTGCTGGAGGAGGGGGAAAGGACTGATGTAGCTTTGCTGATTTCTGGGTTTTACATCTGCTTTGAGTACGTCCTTAGATGTGATGAGGATTAAGCACTGTTGAGGTCACTTTGTCTTGTTTCTTCTGGAATTTTGTCAGTATTTTACTGTTGCTTCTGGCCTTTCCAGTGACCTACATTTATTTTTGCTCTTACCCTTCTGCTAGGAATGTAACAATGCTTCCCTGGCTGCCTTGTCTCCCTCACCCATCCAACCTTCCCTCAAGGTGTTGTTCATTCACTTGTATTTTATCAGATACTATTAACCACAAAAATTCACCATGAACTGGGGATTTTTCACTTCCTTTATATCAGGGAGGTGCATCTGTAATGTAACAGGATTGTATGTCAGGTCTGATAAGGAAACCAGAACTTCTCTGTTTCAATTCCAAATTCTAACTGTGATTGAAAGATGCTGGAATGTAACTCAGGGTAAAATTTAGCCTGTAGTATAACCTTCCTGTCAGAGACAACAATTTACCACCTAGTTTGTGGATAGCATAAAATTAAGCAGAACCACTATCCTAAACTGTAATAAAATCTATTGACATCCAAAGTATGTATTATGCATATGTAGTCTATTATCCTGAGGCAAAAATGCACAGAGTTTTGACAGCAACCTAATGAAGGAATGCAAAAGAAATAGGATTTAAATGAAAATCTGCAAAAGGACAGAAAATGTACCTGATAGCTAAAGGGTTGCTCCTCTTTAAGATCTGTTTCAAACAAGTGCAATTCTGGGAGCAGAAGAGGAGTTGTGGAAGAGTGATGAGGAAGATTAAGGGGATATGAATGAGGGTGTTTGAGAAGGATGAAGATTTTGGTTAGGAAAAGGGTGCTGTGGCTGCAGGAGATGATGCTGCAGAAGCAGTCAGAACACAAAATGAGTCCATGTGATAGGGTGGGGAGAAGGGAGGAACTGCTGATCTTCCACACTGAGGACAGCAGTGAGGGGATGAAGGGACTCAGTGCTCGTGCTGAGTAGCACAGGCCACTGGTTTAAGGAAATCCTGTCTGGAAATTTTACCAGCTGTGACCACAAGGAACCACTGCAGCAATTCCTCCTTTGCCAGCCAGTTGGCTTTGTGGATGGACATTGAGTTGACACAAAGGCTGCATTAAAGAGTAGAAACAACACCTGACTGGGCAATGAGAGATTGACCAGCTCCCACTGGAACGAGGGCAGAAACAAACATCCACATCCTGTGGATCTCTTGAAAGATGGAGTTGCAGGTCCTCTCCAGACTGCAGCCTGCCATCTTAAGATTATTTTTTAGTTTTTCTCTTTGAAATCTTAGCAATAGTGGAAAGGAAAAAGTTTTGAGAACCTATACTGAAGAAAAAAGACTATCAGTCTAGTCTCAAGGAATGTGGGTTTTCCTCCTTTTTTTAAAAAAAGCCAACACGTCTCGCTAATCATTTTTCACCATCTAACTTACTTATTTAAAAGTTAGCAACCATCAAAATTACCATCCTTAATTTAAAATGTGTCAACATGCTGAAACCTACTGGGATTTTGTAATTTATATTTAATGTGTAAATTGTCTTCAAGAATTAAGGATACTATGATGTTCATAAAAAGCATGTTTTTACTATCACTGGAGAAATAGAGCTAAATAATAAATTAAAGCCTTTCTACAAAAACATTAATTTTTTGCATACATTTGTTTGTAAAGCTCCCTTATTTGTAAGCAGTGATAAAAACTATTCTGCACACTTTCTTTTTTGATAGTGAGATGAGAAAAACATAATAGGAAAGTAAAATTAAATTATATTTCATTACTGATGACAACCTGAATAAAACATGGAAAGAGCATTACCAGGCTTCAAAAACTTCTGGCACCTTGACAACAAACAGAACAAATCTATATCCACTTAAAAGCTCCCACACATTAAAGTACCCCAAAATAATAATCTCTCTTTCTGTAGCTTCAAACTAGATGAACTGGCAGTGAACAAAAGGAAAGCATTTCCTCTTGAATTTTTCATAAGAGCTGTGTTTCAAAAGAAGCATATCACATAGCCTTCCTTACTTCATTTCACACCAGGGCACACCCCAATGCTGCACTTACAATGCTTAGAAACCTCTCAGGGGCAAAGTGTCCCTGGGCATCCAATTTCAATCATATGCAGTGTTCATCAAGAATAGTCTAGATCAGGAGTAAACAACATAAAAGACAGGACATTCTTACTGATACATGAGCCTTTATTTGCTCTGAAAGCAACACAGGATGCAATGCAGCATAGAGACAAAAGTTGGATAGCCCTCCAGGCAGCTCAAAACTTTGATGTGGCCTTCACTGCACTCCCAGTAATGCTTTCCACCTTTTTAGACACAGCTTTAAGGGATGGATGCAGGATCCTTCCACTCTGCTCCATACTGATGCTGCAAATTGAGAGTGCTGTGTCCAGTGCTGAGATCCACAGGTCAAGAGAGTTTTGTATGTCCTGAAGCAAGTTCAGTGAGGGGTGACAAAGATATTTAAGGGACTGGAGCATCTGACATATAAGAAGAGGTTGTGAGAGAAGGGATGGCTCAGAGGGAAGCAGAGAAGAGCAGCCTCAGAGGGAATCTTATCTGTGTGTACAGGTACCTGTACCTGGGGAGTGTGTGGGTTGTAATGAAGGGGGAGCCAGGCTCTTCTCAGTTTACTCACTGAAAGACAAGAGCCAATAGGCACAAGATGACACAAGGGAAAAATAAAACATTTTTAGGGTGACGATGACTAAGACCTGAAATGTTATGCCCAGAGATGCGGAGTTGCAGTCCTTGGATATATTCAAAACCAAACAGGGCATAGCCCTGAAAACCTGGTTTAGCTAGCCCTGATTTGAGCAGGATGTGGACTAGACAATCTCCAGAGGTCACTTCCAACCTCAGCAATTGTGTGATGGCACAAAAGACTGTAGTAGCTGTTTTCTTGTACATTGTGGCTCATCATCCAGAGAAACTCTTCTGGGAGTGCAGCTGCTCTGAAAAATACACCTTAACCCAAGAGCTGCTGGACTCAGTACAGTGGTAGTGTTGAGAACTCTGCTGCCTGCTGTAGCTTCCAAAAGTACTTCAGAAGATTATAAAACCCTCTGAGCTGAGATTCTGCTTTGCTTTGTAGACTGCCCCTTTTCCAGGGTCATCAAGGTACATATTGTGCTGCAGTAAATAATGTATAGCCAGTTGAGAGCCACAGAATGAGCAAGAGTCACAGAGCAAATCTGGAACCTTCAGTGTCCTTGCCAGAATCTCTTTTAGGGCAAAAACAAAACAGCTCCAGCAGAGGTCAGCTAAGGAAAACTTTTGTTGAAAAATTTGCTCTGGCATTGAGTTGTTACTTTGAAAGAAAAGTAACAGGCTTTATGTTGTGTTTAAGAGATTCAGATATAAGAATTCCTTAAAAAGAAATAAAGATACATCCTTAAAGTATTAGCTATTTTTTCAAGTCTTTAAAAAATTTCAGTCACTGTAAAAGTGAAAAGAAAATATTATTATTCCATTTCAATATTCCTAATCTGGGTTTATAGAAAAGTTAGAGAGGTTTCAATTAAGTTTAAACAGCCATAGAAGGTTGTTTCAAACAAGGAAAGCTTTCTTCTTCCCTTTCACCCTTCTTTTGGCTTTCTTGGCTGCTCACAATATTTTAGCTTTTCCCTGAAGTTCTCTGTGAGCCCCATTTCTTATGTTAAGGCCTCGTAACATCCTACAGTCACTGCCCATGCTGTGATTTTTATCACAACAGAGGGCCTCAATGAGACAACATGAAAATTTATATCTTTTAAGAACTGAGTATTCCTCTGGAGTATCTAAATAGTGCACAGCCAACCTTACAGTCTAAGGGATCAACCTTTGAGTCATTAAACAAAAATCTAAAAAATGAGGATGTGATATCAGGAATACATCTAAATAGCAGGATATATGACCCACACAGAACTGTTTTCACTGATAACTTCTCTTTCCTTCTTTGAATATTTATCATCTGAATTATTTACTTTGTTGTATTGGGTTTGTGTGACAAGGTTTTATGGGAGGGGCAGGGTGGTTTCTGTGAGAAGCTGCCAGAGGTTTCCCCCATGTCCAACAGAGCCAATGCCAACTGTCTTCAAGAGGGATCTGCCCTTGGCCAAGGGTGAGCCCATCAGGAATGACAGTAATGCCTCTCTGATAACATGTTTGAGAAGGAAAAAAAAGCTATTGCAGAGTTTGCAGTTACAGTCAGGGAAGAGCAGAGTGAGAACATGTGAGAGGAACATCTCTGCGGACACCAAGGTCGCTGGAGAAGGTGGGGCACAACATGCTCAAGGCACTGCAGCAGAGATTCCCCTGCAGAGCCCATGGAGAGGCAGCTGTGCTCCTGCAGCCCATGGGGGTCCCTGGGACACAGAGATCCCCCTGCAGCCCCTGCAGGACCCCACACTGGAGCAGGGGATGCTGAAGGAGGCTCTGACCCAGTGGAGGCCTGTGCTGGAGCAGGGTCCTGACAGGGCCCTGTGGAGAGAAGAGCCCAGGCTGGAGCAGCCTGTCCTTAAAAGATTGACCCCATGGAAGAGTGACTCATGTTGAAGCAGTTTCAGGAGGACTGTTGCCCATGAAATGGACTCACTCAGTCTGGAGTATTTCTTGGAGTACTATTCCCATGGGAGGAACCCTGTTGTGCAGAAGGGGAATGAATCCTCTCCCTGAGCAGGACCATACCATGAACAACCACCATAACCCCCATTCCCTGTCTCCCTGCCTGCTGGGCGAAGAGGTAGGGCTGGGGAGGAGTGAGGAGTGGGGAGAAGGTGATTTTGTTCTAATTTTGTTAGTAATAAGTTCAATTAATATCCCCAAGTTGAGCCTGTTTTTCCAGAGATGGTATTTGGTGAGTGATCTATCCTGATCCTTATCTCAACCCATGGGCCCTTCATTTTATTTTCTCTTCCCTGTCCAGCTGTGGAAGGGACTGATAGAGAGGTTTTGGTGGGTGCCTGCTGTTCAGACAGGGTCAACCTGCTACAGAGGACTGTCTCCCATGAGAGGGACACCACACTGGAGCAGGAGAAGAGTGTGAGGGGTCCTGTTCCAAAGGAGGAAGGAGGGACTAAGGCAATGTACAATGAACTGACTGCCACCTCCATTCCCAGTCCCCCAGTACCTCTGATGGGGAGAAGGCAGAGAATTTGAGAGTGGAGTTGAGCCTGGGAAGAAGTGAGGGGTAGAGGAAAAATGTTTTAAGATTTGGGTTGTATTTGTTATCCTGCTCTGATTTGTTTAGTAATAAATAAAGTAAATTTCCCCAAGTGAAGTCCACAACTGGTGAATGATCTCCTCCTGTCTTTATCTCACCCCATGAGCCTTTTCTTTATGAAAACATAAAGAAATGTTTTCTCTCACCTGGGGAGAGGAGTGAGAGAGCATCTTTGCCATGCATCTGGTATCCAGCCAGGGTCAACCAACCACATTTGTTATGAGTCTACAATGCATCTCCTTTATGGAAAGGCCTTTTGTGTACAAAACTTAGCACAGTAGTAGCCTGACAAAGCAGTAATTTAGGTGTGAACATCAGAGAAAATGTGAAAATGGATCGTAATTACCTGAGTTAAGAGACTTGGAAAACAAAGGTAGAATTTGATACTGGTGAGGCGACACCTCAAGTACTGAGTCCAGTTCTGTGCCACTCACAATAAAGACATTGAGGAGCTGGAGCGTGTCCAGGGAAGGGCAGTGGAGATGGGGAAGAGTCTGGAGCACAAAGCTGATGGGGAGCAGCTGGGAGAGCTGGGGCTGTTCAGCCTGGAAAAAAAGGAGGCTCAGGAAGAACCTTACCATGCTCTGCAACTCCCTGAAAAGAGGTAATAGACAGGTGGGTGACAATCTCTTTTTCCATGTAACAAGTGACAGGACAAGAGAAATTGGCCAAAAAAATGGGCAAAAAAATGGCCAAATTTCCTTACCAAAAGTGTTGTCAAGCATTGGAACAGGCTTCTTAGGGAAGTGGTGGAGTCACCAATGCTGGAGGTATTTAAAAGACGTGCAAATGTAGTGCTAAAGGAACATGGTTTGGTAGTGAACATGAGGTTGTTCAGTTGGATTAAAGTGTTGGGTTACTGTTCAGATTTTTATAATAGTAGGAGTTTTTTTCAACGTAATTATTATATGATTCTATCAAAATAGAGCAAAACAGGATCTGCAAATTCACAAAATCAGTAAGATAACTGTCAATGCAACATGAGAGAACAACTTGCAAAGGCTGATAAGAAAGATAAAAATTATGCAGTTGCTTGCAAAGAGATATGGTGGAAAAATAAGCCAGTGTTATCATAAACATCATTTTCCATACCTTGCATTTATGTGTGAAAAAAATATCATCTAAGGATTTATCCAAAGGCATATGTTAAAATCCTTAAGTAATAAATGAACAGTAAGAATGATAAATAAAACTAGAAATTCATATCTTGGTATGCAATACAAAGAGAAGTAAGCAACAAGAGGATGAGAATGATTTAGAATATCACTTAAGCGTGTTAGTAATAGGATAAAGTAAGCTCAAGGTAGTATAAAATGACAGTAATTCAAACAAATACTGATGATTTGATATTTTGAAGAACCATCTTCCCAGAGGAATGGTGAAACCATTTGCAGAACATAAATAAATGTACAACAGGGAACTCCTCTACTGTTGAAGAGATAAATATATTTATTTTGTCCATGCAATCTATTTATTTCCATGCTTTGGCTGAAGAAACAAGAGGCAAGTCTGTCTTTCCTCATGTGACAGAAGCAGGTGCTGCTGTAAACAGCATTAGACTGCCACTGGCAGATTAGCACTTGAGACATGTAGCCCAAAAGGAGGACAGAAATGATGGATCTGGGAAGTGATTGATTTTTGAACCAATGTGTGCTGGAAAACCTGCTAGGAATAGTATAAGCAGATATGTGGTCATGACCAATGACAGGAGAAGGATCAGTAAATAATAAATTGAGCTCCCAGGATCAAGCAATAAAGGTGTTAAACAGCCTGGCAGGCTTTCCCAGGGCAATACATCACAATGAGAGTTGAGACAGAGTTTTGGAGGTTGACAACTTTGTATTTTGCTTCCTTTTTGTTTTACTTGAAAATGTAATGAACAAGTCCATTGTATTTATTCCAGAGAAATCTCTGTGTACATTTCAAAACATAAATTGGCATTTTCTCTGACTAAGAACAGCCTAAAGAACTGAAGGGCAGGGTGCCTGTTGAGTACCTGTTCCCATATCACCAGTTCTAATTTGATCACATTTACAATGTCGTAATCAGAAAGATTTAACATTGCCCACAGAGCCCCTCAGCTCTGATCCTCCCCTTCCACCATCCATTACCTCCACACACGTTCTCTTTGGTGGCTTCCAAGAGACTATCAGTGATTTCATCCATTTGGAGTAACACTTCTATGAAGAAACAGATTTTGTACAGAGACAGCCAGCTCTGATTTTTGGTGCTTGATTGCACTGTGGTCTGGCCCCCTTTCAAGAATGTTCCTGTTCCCCAAATTTCTGTGGACTTCTAAACAAAAGAAATTTCATTTCTGCCAGTGTTGATTTCTAGATAAGAACCAGTAACAGTGAGTGTTGCTTTGATTTATGTGGAAGAGATTGTGTCTTCAAAGAGATTTATGATGGATGAAAGCCTGTGTCCCGTTCTTCCTTTGGGATTTCTCCTCTAGGTGGATACAGAAGTTAAGAGCCACTGGCACAGGGTGAAGAACAGTAACTCACAGGACAGGTGAGCCAGATTTCATGTGGCCTTTCACATTGAATTTCAATATATTAAATGACTCCAGTTCCAGCGAAAGAGAGGAGTTTGAGCCCCACTATGGACAGAAGGTCCTTTCAGAGCTAAGCTGGGTGCATCTAAGTTTCTTCACAGGTCAGCACACACTTCATGAATGAGGCAAAGTTGATGAAAATCTATATCTTACTCCCATTTTACAGCTGTTAACTGAAGGATTAAGAAGATCATCACCATCCTCCTTCCTGCTTCTTTGCTGAGTCTGACCCATACCTAATCTCAGCCTCTGTCATCACATGCTGCTATGTCTTTGGATCTTTGTTAGACAAGTAAAGATTTAAATTAGGGTGTAGGTACTCATAAACGTAAAAGCCCAATGAAACAAAACTGAAAGTTGGGATTTAATTTTCTTAGGAGACTGACAATCCCAGTGTCAGTAAAATGGGAGGAACTATTTTAACTATTATAACCCCGTATAGACCAGTCAGGAAATTCTTTGATAGCACTCACACCATGAAGATGGCCCATCTTACCCAGTCCACTGCTTATATTAAAGAGCACAGTGTTTATGGAAGGTCATTCTTGCCATAAAGACACTCCATTCTTTGAAAAATTTTGAGGTCATCTTTAACAAATATCCATCAGGAATAGACTAGACAGAATTTATATTTCCACAGAGCAGACGAAATAAATAGGTACATTCTGGAGTTTTTTATTCTGTCTTGTTTTTTTTTATTATGAATCTAACAAACCATACCTGAAAATCAGACAATTCAGCTGCTCCAAAGAAAGGCAAACCAGCAGGACCTTTGCAGAGAGGATTCACAGAATTCAGGGACTGGAAGCCAACATTTCAAGAAGTAGGAGTAAACAAGAGCATTAGGGGATTGAAAAACAAAGCTACGTGCATTGTGCTATACCACTGGTGTCTGGGCCTATAGCTTTTTCCATTAGATGTTTCTTTAAGTGTCATTTAAGGCTCTTCAAAACTTAATTACTACCAAGTTAATTATGGTTGTACATGGTCAGTGTTAAAGCTGGGGTCACTTATCAATAACAATGTGAGATAAAGGCAAACAAACGTTACTCCTCTCTAGGGTTTGTTAGGGAACAAAGACAAATATTTTGATCCTAATTCATGTCCAAAGTGGAAATAACACAAATAACATTAAAAATCCCTTTGCTACCAGGCAAAGGCCAAAGATTAATTTTAGCTATTTTCCATCTTTTCGTGGCCAAGGAGGAGACTTATTGACAGGCATTTCTGAAAAAGCTTCTCTTACTGCTGCTTACTACACTTGATTTTGTAAAAAGGAACTTCAACCTTAAGGGCTGTCATTTTGGCACCTGTAATGAGCATAATATTCATTTCAAAAGGAAAACTACCAGAAAAAGCTAAATGACAGGCTAAACTGCATCTCTACAAGCAGAACTGATGATCTCCCAAGATAGTGTTTCCAGCCCACACACCCCTCACACTACCAGGTGCTGTTGTTTCTCTTTTTTCTCCCCTCAGTCTTCCTCATTAAGTTTCCTTGGCAGAAATTCCACTGTGGATGCTAGCAATAGACTTGCCTTGATGCTGCTCATCACAATCCCCGGTGACAGCTTATTATCTCATTATCAACATTAATAACAAATGTGTGTTTCTCTGAATTTGCAATGTGAGAGCCAAATATATATGTATATATATATTTATATATATATATGGATTCACACTGCATTTATTTGAATGTGTAATGGCTGGTATAAATGCAGACTCAAAGCACTATGAAGGAAGGACACAACTGACATGCAGAACCAGGCCTGGTTGAGAGCTGTGACAGAGAGTTCTCGTGTGCCTGTGGGTATGTGGTTTGACCCTATGCAAACCCTTTTCCTCATTCCTGAAATCCCTCTTGCACCTTTAAGGAATGACTTAAGTTTGGTGTGCTACATGCTGCAATGTTTTAATACATGGTCTTAGTTTTTATATGAACAACTACAAACTGATAAGTACAGGAATAAGCAATCTGGTATTTGTGCTTCTGAAGATACATTTAAGAATAACTAATAGCTTTTTTTTCCCTTTCACACTGTTTAATAATAAAAATTACTTTCCAAAGAAAATCAACTTTTATTTTTATCCCAACATGTTTTATTTTTTAATTTGAAAGTTCCTGGTTTTGAATGAATGAAAGCGTTTTAGTATAACTTCAAGTATCAAATGCTGACACAATATCAAAGCCAATTTCGTAGATGAAATAAAAAAAGAAGAACATTCTTATCATAAAATAAAAAAACTGGGCGTAGTAGTAGGTCTTAAAAAAACCTAATTTCTCATTTTAATTTCTGAGAATATTTTTAGGTGCTATTTCAATTTCAAGTAGCTAGAGCTGTAAAGCTTTTAGAACTGCTTATAAAAAAAATAGTGGTCAAAAGGAGCACTTCTTTAATGGATATTGAGACTACAGCTCATTTGGCCTTACAGGGATGCAAGACACGCTTGGGGAAATAAATGCATATTCCTAGTAGGGGATGGTAGATCTCTTCAAACACTGTAACTGAGGAAAATTTCATCCTTGCCAGAGATGTACTCCAGCCCAAGGATGGGAGATGGTGTTAACAAAGCCACACCTACTTGGGAGAGTAGCCAGCAATGTCCTTACACCTCATGCTAAATTTCACAAGAAAGAACAAAATCAACGGAATCTGCAGAAGGACAGAATGTCTGAAAATAGTTCCATTTGCTTTCTAATGGAGATTGATTGCACATGAATTAATCTTAGAAACTATATTCTGACCTCAGTCTATACTGGCTGTCAAATTTTATGCAGAGAACATGAATGCAAAAAAAAAGTCTAAACTTATGGAGAATGTCTAGAATACATTACAATTAAGATGAGAAAATGTCACTCTGACAGCTCTGTGTGTCCTTAAGCACATCCCAAAACAACTTCTCATATGGAACAGCTCTTGCATAAAGCTAAAAAAAATGAGACAATAGAGTGAACTGTGTAGAAAGGAGTCTAGTCGACAAAGAAAAGTCTATGTATGCTTAAAATATTATAGATTATCAGAATTGAATGGCAGAATTCAAAACAGAGAGTGCACTCATGGAATGCCAGCACCAAGTGTTTTATCTGTTCTCCTATGGAAAATAAAAAGCAATAAGTACTTCAAAGTAGAGCAGAAACACTTTTTAAGCATAAATGATGTTGGTTTAGTCCTTCATTGAAATATAAACTCAGCAGCTCCTGTTTCATTTGAAAGATGACAAAAACAATAGAAATTGTTCAGTTTACTAAGTTAAAAAGTCAGAAAGGCAAAGCTCTTTCCCTCAGCCCAGATCTCTTCTCCACCCCTCTGCCACCGTTTTGAATTCTCTCTAATTTTGAAGCCAACGTTGTTCTTTGAAACTGAATCTACATGAAAGTTAAACAAGCTCAAGTGAATCTCATGAAGAAAGGACTGAACATAAACAAAACATTACTTTGAAGTTGCTGTTTTTCTTGCTGAAGAACATTCTTCCTCTAAACTGTAACAGCTCAAACTTTTCAGAACAGAAGTCTTCAGAAATATGCCGGAATCAGAACTACATCACTTGTGAAAATTATACATAAATTTGCTAGGAAGCATCAATATGGTCAAGCAGCTGTAATTAGGAATGTATCTAATGAAGACATCTCTTAAAAATACTTGCTCTAGGGAATTTGATTATTTTGGAAGAGGTCTTAAAGCAATGGGATTAGAGAAAGAGTAACAAAGATTGTTAGTTTGGACTTGCTCTCCAATGACATGTACAAACCTCTATTTCCCTTTAAGTTCCTAAATATTAAAAAAGGAATTATACTCCTTGCATGACAGTTTGCATGAAAGTGTCTCCTTTATGGGATATTTAAAGCAGTTTTGGCTGTTAAAATTAACTTGGTATCCCAGGCATAGGTACATCCAGGGCACCTACCCAAAGCAGATACTTGGTGTCCTACAGAACAGAACTATTCTCCTCTGGCACAAAACCAACTCCCACAATGTGTCACCTTCTCTCATGCCTTGCTTTAGAGAACTGGAGAATTCCCAAAAATATTTCCTGCATATTTTTCTCCTTCTGCTCCTCTTTAAGATCCTTGAAAGACTGGCTTCGAACTGTCAGTGTCCTCCCACCAATGTCAAAACCTTGTTCATTCATGTGATGGTTTGTCTGTGTCCTCACACCTGGAAAGCTTCAGAATGAAACTCAGACTGGCTGAAAGTTGTGTACTTTATTTAGTCTTCATTTCTTGCCTTAAACTTTCTTTAAATCAGACTTTTCAGCACCTTGTTTAGACAGTAAGATCAGGACTGCAGAGCTTAAATTTGCTGAAGACTAAGCAGAAAAACTACTGTGGTATAAATTTGGTTAGATTGTCTGAGTATCACTCTAGTATGAAATATTAAATCACAAAGATAATAACCCTATTTTTCCAATTTCTGTTCTGTTTCATTCAGCCCATACAGAATGTATTAAAATCTCCACCCATCCATGAAACCCTGGAATGTCTTGCCAGCAGGTATTACTATTAACAAATGGAAAACATCAAAAAATTAAATACTTGCTAAGGGACATTTCATATAATCTAAAATTTTTCATTCTCTTGGCCAAGCATCACAATCTCTTGATCTGTGTCTCTGTCTATCCAGCTGTCTGTCTAAAGGTTCCTTCTTCTCTACTAGAAATAGCAAAGTCCTGCACCTGGGTTGGGACAATCCCAAGCACAAATACAGGCTGGGGGGTGAAGGGATTGGGAGTTGCCCTAAGGAGAAAGACTTGAGGGTGCTGATGGATAAGAAGCTCAAGATGTCCCAGCAAGGTGCCCTTGCAGCCCAGAAACCAAACCTGTCCCGAGCTGCATTAAAAGCACTGTGGGCAGCAGATACAGGAGGGGATTCTCTCCTTCTGCTCTGCTCTGGTGAGACCCCACCTGGAGTGCTGCATCCAGCTCTGGGGTCCACAACAAAGGACAAACGTGGACCTGCTGGGATGAGTCCAGAGGAGGTCACAAAGATAAAGAGAGGTCTGGAATGCCTCTCCTGTGAAGACAGGCTGAGAGTTGGAATTGTTTGGCCTTGAGCTGAAAAGGCACCAGAGTGACCTTAGAGCATCTTCCAGTACCCAGAGGGGTTACAAGAGAGGTGGAGAGGGACTTTTCACAAGTGGTGAAAAGGACAAGGGGGAGTGGCTTCAAACTGGAAGAGTAGGTTTAGATTAATTTTCAGGAAGAAATTCTTTACTGTGAGGGTGGTGAGGCACTGGTACAGGTTGCCCAGAACAATTGTGGATGCCCCATTCCTGGAAGTGTTCAAGGCCAGGCTGGATGGGGCCCTGAGCAGCCTGGTCTAGTGGAAGATGTCCCTGGAACAGGATCATCTCTCCTTCCAGCTGAAGCCATTTGATGATTCTGTTGTTTTGTTCATTTTAAAACCATTATCTAAACTGTTAGAGAAAGTAATTTCTGTTTTTGATTGGCACCTCACCCAGCTGTATTTTCTTAATTAGGGTTACAGAGTAAATGCACTTATCATATTTTCATCTGCTGACTTGACTTTTCTTGGATCAGTCCTCCATACAAACAGTTCTATGCAACAGAACCCAGTCTTCAAGGAAAAATATAAATTATTTTGAAATTGCTTTGCTTTGGTCTGACAGTTCATTGGATAAGTCCTCTCTGTAGCCAAGGGACATTCAGCAGTAGCCGTACATAGATCTGATGTTCTCTTTTAGCTATAGGAAGTACATTTTAGGTTTGGTGCGAGGTCCCATATTTACAGCTGTGGAGATGTGTCTTCATTCTCCTGACAGAGGATTATTGAGTCAGCAGAGCAAATTTTCTTGCAATAATTTCTTCTGCAGTGAAATTTTCTACCTTTCTCCTTCTTTCTGTGGTCCAGTCAATCCACACATTTGCCCTTCTATAGCAGAAGGAACACTTGCTCTGACATTTGTTGTGTTCAAATTTGATAATTTAAATCCAAGACTAATTTATGCATTTTGCATGTAAAAAACTCCATATTCATTAGAAAATAACAGCTTCTGATAACTGAGGAGCTCAGTGTTCTAGATCTACAATTTCAGAGACAGGGAGTTCTGGAGGAGACATGAGATCATCTGATCTAGGCACCAATACTAATTCACACGTGGCATGCCTAACAGAAATTAACCTACTCACAAACCCCAGTTTAAGATTTATTCCTTGTTTTGAACTGTTGGAAATGATTTTGTTATCATCTACCCCAGGATGCAGCTCTAGCAGGATTTTCACAATTGCCAATCTCACCCATTCCAAGCAAGCTACTACTAATTGATCCCTCTGAACTTGCTCTGTTTGGGAGTCTACTTCAGGCATTGATTTGTTTGTTGCCTCCATCAACATTATTTCAACACTGACTTTTCTCTTCTAGATAATAAAGTGCTTACAAGTTTTAAAGTCAATTATAGCCCTACACATGGAACAGTTAATATCAACAAAAAGAACTCCAAATAATTTAAAGGGTAGCTCTGAACATAATTTACAACATAACTCCCATATTTAGACTGACTGCATCTGGGGTTGCTCAAATTTGAAACAGATGGTCAGGTGATTTGAAAATCACTCAAGGAAATCTCAAAATTAGCTCACAGCAACATGATGGAATATTTACTAGATTGAAAGGGGGAAAAAAGATAGAGCTGTTGATTGGGCTTTAGAGTAAATGAGACTACAATAGATGTTTAGTTCCATAGACTGGAAAGAATAATTTTCTGGGTTATGAATATGATATTCACCATGATACATACTTAGTAAGGGAGAGACACATTCTGACAGGCAAATGCTTAGTTTCAGACAGTTTAAAATCAGTGCCAATATAGAAACAGGAAATTTATCTTATAAATAAACATGACTAAATATATGAAGACTCCAGGAATTTGAAGTGACAGTTAAAGTGGCACCTTGTGGTTCATCATATTTGATCCCACTGTGTCAATGTCACCGTGGCAGCTGGCATTGAAAATTGCTGGTGGGGAAGAGGATAATAAGCTCCTCTCCTCATCCTTTGCCACCTTTCCTAACCAAGTTATTTATATTTATGGTGGATGGAAACTGGGACAGTGGTTTTGAAAGCAGAAAAAAGAAAAGATGTTCAAGGTGCAGTATATGCATATCATGCCTTCAAGTAAAAAAAATTAAGACATTTTAGCTTCAGGTAGGGCAGAAAACAATAATATTTATCCCTCTATAGAACTGTCATTTTTCTCCCAATTTCTGAGCTATGATCACCTGTCCAGCCCTGTCCTAAATTCAGCCTGTTTTGTGTTGCATGATTTAATTGTCCTGTGTAGTTGTCTGCTATGTATAACGGAGGGTGTGTCTCCAAATCCCTTCAGGTGGAGTCAAATCTCACTTTAGCTAAATGACCTCCCCAGCTCTTGAGGTATTGAATGAGGAAAGACGACAGCAATGGCTTCTCAGTCTCTCATTAGGTGTCTGAGCCTTCCCAGGAAATCTGTGGTTCTCCTAATGCACTTCACCTGGAGGCTGAATGTTCCCATGATTATCTACCCTGAAAATCAGGTGCTGCAATATTTGACATCAGAAGATTTGTCCCTCCTGCCCTCTTCACAGTCTGACACTTGGGGCTGATATTCAGCATTTGGTAGCTCTGTGATTTCATACGAGGAGGCCACCAGTGAGGCACAAGGGTTTTGTGCAGTGCCACAGCTGCAGAAGGTACTTGGCAGCTGTGGCACTACTGACAAGGAACTGCCCACCAGTGCTGATGAGCATGTTCAGCCAGCTCCTCTAGATGAACCAGCTTTGATTCCTCTACTATTTGATTTATTTTGCCCAAGGAGAGCCCCACATCTTCCCAGTTCAGCCTGTGCATACTTTCCTCCATGTCCCAAAGCGAAACGCAGAAATTTTGTGAACACAACTCAAGGTTCATTCTTAGCTTATCAAAAGCTTAGGTTGTGCACATGACTTTCAGGAGACAAGGAATATCAATGACCCAGGATACCATGGAACTTTTTCAGAACTTCCCATGAATCAGCAAAAGCCCCATAAAATGGAGCTAGGCTGAGAGGACAGTGCTTTCCACAATATCAGGAGACCAGGACTTCTGAACATATGAAATGTCCATCATTTTGCAAAAACATCAACACAGGGCATAAACTTGGGTCTGGGTGAAAGATGCTTCTCTCCTTAAAGATGACATTCCTCTCTTTTAACATTTGCAGCCTGACACCCTTAGCATCAACTACTTAATGCTTTTTCTCATTAATTCTGTATTTATAATAAAAGTTGAGCTACAGCTGTTGGAAATGTGCAAGTTAACTTTTCATCCTCTCCAAAATTTATTCATTTAATTGTAATATATATATATGGCATTTCCAAATCCATCAGTATTTGAAATCCAGTCTTTAAATTGTCCTATATATGCACATATATTTATAAGTTAATAAAAAGATGCCATTCCCACAATTTTCTCTACAATGAAATAGCCTGTGAGCAAATTACATTTTCTTTTTACTGTTTACTCAGCACAGTGAAAGAATATATTGACTGCTAAGTTTCTATGACTTTTTCCTAAGCATTAGAAAATGGACTTTCACTCTTATTAATTTCAAATATATTCCTTTTTGTTCCATAAATTGTCGCTGCAGCTCTGACCTCTTTGCAGATTTACAGGTAGAAAGAATTAAGACACCTATTTATTTATTGTCATTTCCAAAACAGCTGTGTATCCACATGCTCTTCACAAGAGTTTTATGCACTGTGGGTGTTTCAATTATAAAACCATGTGGCTGGCATATAAAAAACAAAGCCACTTCAAGAGCTGAATTTCTTAATTAGATGACTGGAGCCATTATAATTGCCTGTGATCTAGATATTGCTTCTATTAATCTTTTCCTTACTCTCCTTTAGTAACATGACTTGTGCCACTAACTTAATTAAAACTGTACATATGAAAAGGGTACCACGTCACATTGCTCTCATTTTGTTTCTGTAACTACCTGCTGCTGGTAGGGAGAAGATCCTATATAATCTGTCATTTTGTTAATGAGGAAATGGTGTCATTCTGGAAGCAACTTGGTTCACCCTGCACTGTGAAATCTCAGGTTCTGACTCGGCTGCTTGGGCTCAGAAGCTGATCAGCTGAAGCTCCCTGGAGGAATTCAGCTGGTCAGCCCTGATAAGCAAGACTGAGGGCTGGGTCCTCTGCCTCTGCTCCATGGGTCAACACACTGCAGCATCCACAAGAACCATCTGGGGAAAAAATTTACCTGCATGGGTGTTCACTACGGGCAGTGACTGCTGCGTAGCAGAGACAGTCGTGTCATCACCATGACCTTCACATCCTTTTTTCTTGTAGGAAAAGATGTCGTAAACTCTTGCTTTCCCATGATACAAATTGTTCTCTATTCCACAGAATGATCTGAGTTCAACCCTGATGCAACTACAGTAATTTAGGAGGAGTCATGGAAAGATCTTGGTCAAGACAAACTGTTGCAAAGTTTTCAAATACAGCTTCCTTAGTTTGACCTCATCAGAATACTTTTGGCCCTGAAACAGGAGAAAGAAACCTCTGTCTAGATTTGTTTTCTCATAATTTCTTAGATTATGGTCTAATTAATGTCATCAGGAATAAAGATGCAATTTATGTGAATTTACAAGACAGAATTTAATTAAATATTTTAAATAACCTCATTATTGGAACAAAGAGAAATCATAACAACAAAGAAATAACAAAATCAAGCAAGAGCATTTCTGTCATACAGCATGGCAGAAAGCTATCTTTTGCTGTTAAATTAAAATGGAAAACAAATGAACTAGGGATAATTCAGATCTCATACAACAGACACTTAACACTTGCATGATATCCAGAGCCACCAGGCATAGGACAGAAACAGGTGGCCCTGATCAATAAGAGATAAAATGACTGCCAATCAATATAAAAAGTGTGGGCAGCAAATCATCCACAGCTGGCAAAATTCTCAAGATGGTCTCTGCCACTGAGGACAGCTGATCCAATGTGAATTCTATCAGTTTAACCCTTTCCACACTGGCTATATCAAGGCTACTCTCCTCTCTCTGCATTAACATCTCACCAAACCAAATACCATTGGATTTTTGAACACTTGTTTCAGATGATTTAGTCTGTACTGCAATGCTGACACACTGTTATTGACTCTTGACAGCCTGTTGGCCAGTGCCACCAAGGATGCCACCTGACTTGTCAGGAAGGACACATCACTGAGGGCTTTTGGTCAAACTCGTATTTTACGGCACCAGACAGGATGAGCACAATTGGTGTGAGGACTCACAGCTGGTCACAACAGCAAACACAGCCCAGCAGTGCTCAGGGAATCACGTGGCATTAGCATCACTCCTAAATGACAGTGTAGGGACAACGGTCCTGGGAAACAGCCCTCCCAAACTTCACTCCTGCTGCCACGTCCATGTCATCACTGACACAAGCACATAAAACCACCTGCACTGAAACAATGAACAAGGGCTTCACAAACAGGCACCTCACTCACTGCTGGGGAGAGCAGGAAAAGGGCAGACTCTGAATGTCAGGAGCTGGTCAGGTCACTTAATGTACTCCTGGAGCCACTTGTGGTGAGGATTCAGGATCAACAAAGTAGAATATGAGCTGAGGACATGGTGTGATACTGTAGTGGGCACTGTGCTCCTCTCAAGGCATCAATTACCTGAAAGAGGTTTTTAAAATATCAGGAAAAAAGGCAAATACGTTTTTTGTAAACTTGAATTATTTCAATATATATAAAAGATGATAAAAATAAGAATAGGGACCATATAAGATTTACGAAAATGCCTAAATTATTTCAGACAGGAACATATTAACCCATGCTTTTTAATCCAGTGTAGAAAACAGACGACAAACATCTTTTTTAATAGCCTAATTCTTTAATGAATTCTTCCACTAAGCCAAAGCTGTATTTGGGTAAAATGCTCATTCTGTAGATTTCTGCTTTCCTGGCAATTAAGCAAGAAAATAATAATTATTGTTGCAGTTGACAATTACTGCTACTGTTAATAATTATCATAATGCTCTATCAGAGAAAATTATTTTGATTTAGGCAGAAGCATGAAATTGTCAACAACAAAAAATTTCTGGAAATGAAATGAGTTTTAGAAAAAATTCTATTTGCTCATCAACTAAGGAAATGGAAGGAGAGTAAACGCCAAACTGATGATTAGGATAGAAAGAATCAACAATAACTAATTCGTATGTAATAGCATGCATTTATTTTTAAGGCTACAAAGCCTGAAAAGTTCACAGTGTTACAGACTAGATACTTGAGAGTGAACATAAGGCTGTCTGGATTGCATCGTCCTTTTAGTAACATGATTAAATCAAGCTAGAGATAGCAAATAAAGCTTTTATTACTGGAAAATTATTCCATCTAGCACATAAAATTGCTGGAAGAGTCCTTGCTTAATTACAATTTTTTCTTTGGTACTAGCATGCAAATGTTTCCTTAGAAGAACAAGTGCTGCCAAACTAAATTAGACAAAAAGTCAGGGGTTTATGAGCTTTACAAAAAGGTTAAAGCAGTTTCCAGCAATGTATTCTAGGTATAAGCCAGGGAAAAGAAGTGAAAGATCGCAGACAAAGATATGCCAGATAGGTATCATTTGCTTTAGTGCAAAATGATCTTCTGGGTGAAAATGGAACTGGCTCACATAAGGGGCCATGCTCTCTGAAACTTGATTTATGGGTCTTGGGGGTAAAAAATAAACCTACCTTAGTAGAAATGCCACTCTCCTTTAAACAAAGTTATGAGATACTTTGCTACTTTAGTTATATGGCTGAAGTTACTCTCCTAGATAGAATTAATCTGTTCTCAACTGGCAAAAGTGAATTAAAGAAAAGGACATTCTTGACACCTCATAATGTTTTGGGGAACAAATTGGAAGTGTAACAGATAGTTCCCACAAGATCTTGATGTATTGGAGTTACTTTAAAAAGGAGGAAGATTGCCATTTCATTATCCCTCGATTTTTTGCTGTTGTCCACTAGTGTTTTGCTGAGGTCTTATGGCAGTAATACTTACTTGTGCCCAGTTTTGTCATCTCCATTTTTATCTAGTTTTGTCACACTTTCAGTTTCTCAGATTTGTAGAAATGATCCTTCTGTCCACACCTTTTTTGACAACACCTTCCTTGAGCTTCCCTATGAATAAAAATAAGCCCAGTTGACATCAAGCCATAATTTGCATGAGCTAGTTTTGCCAAATTCTGCAGAATTTGCTTAGGATGAGTTCCAACACATGAGGAGTTGAAAGAAAGCATCTCAAGGTCACCACAAAGAAGGAGGGTGTAAGTGAGAGAGGTGTGACCAGACTTGTCACCAACGTGTCTCATGCTGATGAGAACAAAACTCTGCCCCTAGAAGGGCTCTGTTGTATAACTCTGCCTGGGTGGCCAGTCCAGAAATACACATTTGTTCACATGAATGACTCGTGTCCTCACACCTGCTGCTGCTGGGGTGGTCTCTGCCTTTGCAGCCCGAGGTGTTGGCACGCTGCAGGTTTGTGTATTCTGTACAGTTCTTGCCTGTTGCTATGAGAGGCACCCTGCAAAGTTTCCCTGCATGATGGATGTGTTACAGGTGACAGGTCAGTCACAGGTGTGCTGCCACTGCTGCTGCTCAGGAGCTCCTTACAAAACTGTTCCTTCCCTGTGCTTGTGTCAAGAAGGTTTATCCAACTGTCCTGTGCCAAACAGTGAAATGAATGTTTCTACTTCAATTGAAGACCTCCATGACTACAGGATTCCATTGACCATATTAAGAGCACAAAAGCAGCTGTCATTCATAAATTCCTCTTCTCCAAGAGTTACCCCATGAGGTGACCTGCTGAGGAAGGAATGGCTATTATGGTAAAAGTGTTCTGTTTCCTGTCTCCTTTCATCCATGCATCCTGGCCTGGTGGTAGCTTGCAAACATAGCAATATACCCTCATTGCATTTCGGAGAAACAGGTCACATGGTTTCCATGTGAGAAGCACACAATTATCTTTACCTCCATCCCAGGAGCAGTGTTTCTGCTCCCTCACCTCAGAATTGCAAGTGTTATTGCTGGGATGGCCATCATGTAATCAGGCACCCAACATGGCCTCATCTTCCATTCCCTTCCTCTCAGCTCCATTTTATAAATTTCCTTGCATCTGTAGACAAAACACACCAAAATTCATTATATGAAAGTAAAAATCTCTTGTTATCACAGGGACATGTTGGCTTGTTCTTGTTTGGTTTTGGGTTCTTTCAGTCGCTTACTATTTGTGATTTACCTCTAGGCTTGTGTTTTCTATCATGTTTCCTCTAGTGTCTGAAGAGTATTTCTGGCAGCTCCTTTGCTCTGATAAATCCCCGTGGCCAGGACTCCTAGGTAAAGTGTCTCATCTAATGCACCAAAACCAGAGATCCAGAGCCAGATCTGCCCCTCATGGAGGATCGTGACTGTGCTTTGTTATGGTCCAAGCCATAAATCTGGTCAAAAAGGACCAAGTGGAAATTCAAAGAACAGTTTCATTTCTCATAAAGCACTACAGATTCCACTTGGAATCCATGAGGCTCTGGTGTTTTCCAAAACATTGCTTTGGCTTTTGGGTTTCTGCCTTATTTTTAATCTGGTATTCATTTTATTAGTAAAATTTAAATTCATTTTGATAACAAAAATTTTGTTATTTATTTTATCCTGGAGGTGACACCAGAAAGACAGCAGTGCTGTGTGATAATGGCTAAAATGAATCAACAATAACTAACTCATATGTAATAGCATGCATTTATTTTTAAGGCTAGAAAGTTTAAAGTTCTCAAGCAAAAACAAGGTGATTTTAAGAATCAGATGATATTTCCAAACCTCAGCTTCATTTTTACAAGTTATTTCCATACTGTTCTCATTCAGACAATTTTCTTAGCTTTTATAATTATATTTTTGAATAACAAAATGGACTTCAGGGGTAAGTTGCAGGAGCAGAAGTGAGTCAAAAGAAAGCAGCAGCTATGGAATTTTCTAACATAAGGTAGAAAAACACATCATTAAGTGACTTGGTGATGGTGAGACAAGTCAAAAAAAGGAATATCCCTCTTTGAGGATTTTTTTTCTCTATCCAAGTAATTAATATATTATTGGCCTCATAAAAGGATTGCACAACCTTATCTCATACTCAGAGCAAACTTGCTAGTGGTTATCTTGCCTTGAAAAAAGCTAACACTGTATATCTCTAGAGCTTTTCACCACAAAAGCACATAGTTGGCAGTCCTTATTGCAACCAATAGGAAGAGCAAAACCCTCATGCATCTTTGAAGGACAAATGTTTTGGCTGGGACATAGCAGTTAATTAATATTTTCCTTGTTCACAACACTGCAGTGTCCCAACCAAGGTCAAGGCTGCATTGTGTGAGGCATTACATAGATTCATGGAAGGAGCAAGCTGCTGCTCAAAGCTCAGAAGAAAGCAATGATAAAAGTTAGAGGACAGAATGGGAGAGCATTCAAAACAAATGCTAAAGAGAGTGCTCATCACATAAGTTTTAAGTTTGGGTGCTGCCCAAGTTGTTGTGCTCATAGCACAAAAAAAAAACAATGTATAGTAAAACTTCAGTGATTTTAGTTTTTTTTCTAAAGAGGAAAGGTGCAACAGCAACTAAATTTTCCTCCTGAAACAGGGATTGATAGTTATAGTCACAAATCAGTTGGAGCTTATGAGTGGGAAAAGTGACCATAAATGGCCTTTGCTCAGTTGAATGCAGCATCTTTTATTCACAGGACAATCCAAGTTGTGTGTGGAGGAATTGCATGATTTCCTCAGACCTAACACTCTTGTGCTGAAACCCTGGCCCTGAATCAAAATGAGGCTTGCAAGCAATATTAAAATGGAGATTCTTATATAATGTATATCTCTGGGAATCTGGGTATACATGGGTAATGAATGTAATACAATTTTAATGAGAATTTCATTTTATGACTCAGGATACAAGAAGACATAACTTCTCCTAATATAATTACCTTTGATTAATCTGTGGGAGTTATTAATTTCAGACAAAAGTTTTGCTTTTCTGAATGTCCAGACTAATGAAATTATTCTTATTAGTTTGACAGTAGATGATGACACAGATACAATAGGCACTGAAACAGAGATGTATTGGGCAGCTTACTGGAAATTGAAATTGCAGCAAATTAATATTGCACATTGACCCATGAGCACAATGGCCACTTTTTCAACAAGAATTCTTTTATCTCCCCTCTGTTTGCACTTTAACATACACACTGCAAAATCTGCTTCAAGTTATCACCAAGCACCTTTCAGAAACACAAAGCAGGAATGAGAAGGAAGCACTATTGAAGGGGTATTTAAGTATTCCACCCAGGCATATTAACATTATAATTTATATTCTGTTATGATTGTGGCCAAGGGAGTGAAATAAAACTGGTCTCCATTATGTAAAGAGTTGTTCTGACTTGTCAGAAAATAAAGTCTGAGCTCACAAGAATTCAAAATCTTATTTTCAGCAAAGCAAAGAAAAATATAAGAAATTGTGGCAGGGAATTCAAAGAGGTCTGACTAGGGAGACAGTATTAAGGAAGGACATGGTGATGGATTGTAGTACTCTTTGATGTCCTTCCTTGCAGTCTGATCTATTTTGTTACATGTACTGTTCTGCTGAAGAGGGATGCAGGAAGGAAAGCTGCTCACCTGCCCAAGCTGACAGACACTCCCTGCATGGAGTGGCACTCTCTGGGTTGAGGGGAATTTGTGCCCTTCCTGAGAACAGCCTGAGTGAAGCTGCTGGAGTGCAGAGATTGACGAGGGCAGCAGCAAATCTGTAACAGAGACTGAGACTGGTAAACTTCTTGAGAATGAGTAAAAAGATTTCCAAGAACCAAATGCAACCTACTCATGTGGGCTTTGTTACAGCCCAGAAAGGTTCTGAAAACCACTGGGCTGAGGCCAACATTTTGAGAAAGAACAGAGGAATCTGATTGCAAATCCTTTAATTTCTAATGCCTTTTACCCAAAGGATCTTAGTCTGAAATATCATTTTACAATTTCACTTTCAACGTTACTTCTTTCTTGTGTTTCCATAAGCACATCTGCAATGATGTTTGTGGTGTGCTCTAAATCCACCTCAGAGCTCTGACTTCAGGTCTCCTTATACCTATGCAAAATTTAAGGTCAACAAATAATGAAATAGAGAATTTCAGAATTTTTGCACCATGCTTGCACATAATACATGTAAAAATCAAATTAATTTTAAATATTTCATATATAAAGGACCAAAGAATCTGGTTAGTGGATGAAAGGCCAAATGAACACGTTACTAAATGAATTAGCCTCTGAAATAAGCTAAATTCTAAAGTCTTCCCTTACACAAAGCTTGCACTAAATTTTAACAAGTTTGCCTATAAAGGGCTGGGAGAAAATCGAATATTATTTTATTTGATTTAGCAGTGGATGAATATTTCTCATTCTGTCACAATGAGATTGTTTACTCACAAAGAGGTACTAAAATAAAATATTATGCAAGATAAATGCTTATATATAAATGGCAAATACTTTTTCTATATATTTTCACTTTGGGGCACAAACATTACAAATGTGTCTTCTGTTTTAAGCATTATTTTTCCTCCAGTGCTTTTACCGTTATCTTCCCATATTTATCATTTCAAGCAAAATCCCTGTCCAATTACACCTGTACTCCTGGATGCCCTACTTCCTCCTTAAGTGAAGATAATGTGAGGTTCAGGTACTTGCTTGCTTTCCACGTTTCATAGTGGGAGCCTTCTTTTGGGGTCTAAAACTCAATCACCAATACATGTTTTTTCCAGGGACCGTTACTTAGATTTGTACTGTTACATGTTTCCTCTAGGTGCTTACAATGAAAGGTGAAACTAACCATCCTACTTGGAAAAAGGCAAAGATCTTTCATTTCTACCTTTTCCCTAAGGAACATCTCACTGGCACTCTCCCTCCTGAATTTTAATTATGGGTCTTTTTAAGTTCATAAGCATTAAACACATATAATTTCTTACTTAGGAAATACCATTATAAGTGATTCACATGTAGCTCACAAGTTTGTGATTAAAGCAATTTAAATTTTCCTTGTGAATTTTCCTTGTCAGACTCGAAATAAGCATTGTATAGAACAGTCCTACTCTGTTTTCCAAATTACAGTGCAATAATTGGCTCGTGGTTCCAAGTCACGACTGAGTTTCTGTATCTCCTACTTTGTTTTCTTCTCTCTTTCATTTTCATATCTACATCTTTGTCTCAAGTTAAGAGCTGAAGAATTATTCAGCAGCATAAACCAGCAATTTGTCTTCACTGTAAAACTTCCTTTGACATTTTAATGTAGTATTAAGGATGCTGAAAGTGTGTGCATTAAAGACTATACGTACAGAAAAACAAATCTTAAATCTATTTTGTGGAATTTGTGTCTGTTCTTCCACCTCAAAAAAACAACTGAAATGCAATATTTGACTCCTGAATATAGATGGTGAAAATCTGACAAGTAGAATAAGCTGCAGAAGATGTAAATATTAGAATAGTTAAAAGCATAAGAAAAAATGCTACCTTTAAGTTATCACACTGATTAGGATGGCCCTAAGGCTAACTAAAGATGATCCTCAATTATAAAAAAAGCCCTGCTATGTATAAGAAATCTTAATGAGCAATGAAATTAGGCAGTGAAGCTCAAAAGAAAATGATGATATATATGCACAAATCTCATTACTCTAGTGGTATGGAACATTCAACACAGAAACATCTGAAAGTAAGAAGGTATTAATTTATCTCTACGTTTTCCCTTCAAATTAGAGCTTTGTCACATACTGATTTTTTTTGAGACATCCTGAAATGCATAATTGGCATCATATCATCAAATGTGTAATGCCACTTGTTATAAAAGGTATATAATTTTGTGTCCCACACTATCGCTCTGCATCATAAAATTAGCCAAGGATTATGTCTTTCAAAATGAAGGACTGAGCTCCAGCATATCGAAGCCATCTGCTGAAAGAATCAGACAGAAACTGCCACAATCACCAAACCTGAGATACTGCCAGCTTTACCTAAAAGGAAACACAACATGTCACACTCGTCTGACATTCCCTGTTGTCAAAGAATGCCACTTGCATACTGATCCAGCAAGCATCTGAGCAGCTTCAGGCACAGAAATGATTTAGACTGATTTTGTCATTTGGACCAAAATAGAAGAAAAGGAGAAGGATCAAAGTGTTCCAGCACCAGATTGTGGAGCTACTATTCTCAGCAAAGGCCATTCATCTTGCACGCCTTGGTTCAGGCAAAGGTCCCAAAAATGAAACTCTAAAATAAGTTACAAATTCATCACCTTTGGAAAAAAACCTCCAAATTTCAATTCTATCGTGGCACAGTCACTAAAGAGAGTCTGAAATAAAAGCACTGCACTGAAAAGAAATTGTCTGGCTTCATCATGAGAGATTTACAGTGTCGGTTCTCTCAGTTTTGTCTATACTATAGACTACCCATGGCAAAGACATGGAAACAAAGCTGATCCATGTTCATCCACGCTTTTTAATGTTGTAGCATTCCTGTGCCAGCTGGCAGCTTTTCCTTGTTCTGCTTGGTATTAGTATCAGTCATGGTCTCTTCTTGTTACTCAGTACAGTCTATTTGAGAGGAGAAAGAGAAGGGCTTTATCCAGAAGAGAATTACCTGTGCCATGTTATCTGTCTACTCAGCCAAAAAACAAGCCCTCCTTTATCAGTAGATGTGTAGCCCTTCTGCCCATAAAGAGAGGAATTGCACACATGGTTCTATATCACAGTTAAATGGTATCCACATGTTTCAAGGGATGGGGCACCCACCACCTCTCTGGGCCACCTCTTTCAGTGTTTCTCCACCCTCACCATACTAATTTGTTCCTTATATTTACTTTAAATCTACCCTCTTTTAGTTTGAAACAATCTACCTCTTGTCCTATAACAACACACCCTTCCAAAAACCTTTTCCCTGTCTTTCTTGTAGGCCTCCTTTAGTATTGAAGGACTGCAGTGAGATGTCCCCAGAGCCTCCTCTTCTCCAGGCTGAACAACCCCAACTATCTCAGCTTTTCTCCATAGGACAGTTGTTTTCTGATCATTTTTGTGCCCTTCATCTGGACTTGCTCCAACAGATTCAAGTCTCTCTTGTGATGGGGACCATGGAGCTGCAGGTGAGGTCTCACCAGAGCAGAGCAGAGGGGCAGAATCTCCCCTCACCTGCTGCCCAGGGGCTCTGGATGCAGCCTAGGACAGGGGGGTTTCTGGGCTGTGAGAGCACATTGCTGGGTCATGTCCAGCCTCTCATCCATCAGGTCCTTTTGGGAAGGGCTGCTCCCAATCCCTTCATCCCCCAGCATGGGCTGATAAATGGTTTCTTCAACCCAGTGCACCACCTTGCCCTTGGTCTTGTTAAACCTCATGAGATCCTCGTGGGCCACTTCTCAAGCTTGTCCAGGTCCTTCTGGATGTCATCCTGTCCTTCAGGTGTGTCAACAGCACCACTCAGCTTGATGTTGTCTGCAAATTTACTGACGGTGCACTCAATCCCCTTGTCTGTCATTGATGAAGACATTAATTAGCACTGGTCCCAGTGGACTCCTGAGGGACACACTGGTCACCAAACTCCATCTGGACAGTGAGCCCTGACCACTACCCTCTGGATGTGACCACCCAACCAGTTCATCATCCACCAAAGAGCCCACCCATCAAATCTCTGTCCCTCTCACACAGAGTGAAGGATGTTCTGCTGGAACTTGAATGTCTCAGACAATATCTCTGACTTAAAGAAAGCTTGTGCTCAGAGTTTTCAATTTAGAGAAAACAAAAATCCCTTACATTTTCAGAAGAATATATTCTTTATCTGCAAATCAGTAAGAAAAGTAGAGACTTTTCCATTCCTTGTGTATTGTTCCAGTGACATTGCTATATGTTCTTTGGAAAACAGTGACAAAATGACAAAATGACTGAACAGTGAAAAATGCTTGGTAAGAGTATTGTTTTTCATCTGCAGCACATAAGTTGAACATCTTGTTCCTTACATGGTTCTGGACTATATCTTCTGTCCTGTGAGCAACTGCTTTTCCCCAAGTAAAGAAAAAGAAAAAAAGGAAATAACCTATAGAGAAGCACAATTAAAAGACACTAAGCAATGGCTTACCAAACACTCCAAACCAGGGCGTTATTGAATTTCAGACATATCTGCAACTCTCAATGGATTGGTTTTGTGCTCTTAAAACTCCTTGACAACACATCATGTGTCTTGCTTTTCTTCTTTCCACACTCTAGGTTTTCTTTTCTGCAGTCATTCCTCTCATCATGCCAATGAAAGAAAAGTATGGAGCTTCTGCCACATGCTGCAGTGCTGCCCATGCTGCCAGCACTCTCTTCTCTCCCCTGCATAAAGCTCTCAGCCTCACCCAGGTCTCTGTTTGAACTACAGGCTCTTCAGGGCAAAGATCTTCTACCACTATGTGTTTGTAGTGTGCTTAAAATAAGGAAACCATATCATTTATTGGCTGTTAGGCATGACTTTAATAAACATAATAAATAATAATAACCTTTTTAGCAGTCCACCAATTACCAGAGATCAGAGTAAAACCTTGCAGGAAATGGGAGAGCTGCATGCCCTGGGGTACTTTCTGTGCCATTCTTAGCACAAATTATGACCAAAAAGAAAATTGTTCATAATGAGATCTAGATGCAAGTCTTCACAGAAAGGGAAGAACTATACTAGAATCTGTGGGGAGGATTTCTCCTGGCCTCAACTTTGCTATAGGCAAATGACCATGGCCTAATTACAATTTTTTCTCTTAGAATTTGTCAGTAATTGTGGCAAAGAGCAGTATAAATGGGATATTGTTAGCAGTGCATTCTTCTCCCTTTTGCCCAATTTGTTTGAAATAGGGTTTTCATTTTTCCCCGTGTTTTCTCATTCCCTCCATCTCCCCAAACTCCTCTTGTAGTGTTCTTTCCTCTTTCCTCCTTGCTTTACTTCTTCCTCACTTCAGTCTCTCACCCTGCACCTCAAAATCATCACTCACACCTCCACATAACACACAGCCTCCCTCCCCTCTGCTTTTTCTCACAAAAGCTCACGTTCTCCTGCCCCAAGTATGGTGCTCTCAGGTGGTGATTAATGAGAGTTCTAGCTGGAGCTACAAGCTGTGATGAGTGTCAATATAATAACAAACATTAGAGCAGGCAAGGGAGGCAGAAGCATTTCCCTTCCCCAGGCTGCCAACAAACTATTTTACAGCAACTGGTTTGAAATACTGAGTTCCTGGGCCTCATTCCAGCCAAAGATGCCTAAAGGTCCTGATAACTTCTGAGGTGCAGGAGAAGATCGAGACCCATATCATATTTTAGGAGATGATCTGCATTTCCCTAAACTGGTTATCATGTTAGCTCTGCAACAGCAAAGGGATTTTCCTACTGTTCAAGAGTCGCCAATAAAAAGCAGAAGTTTCTGCATCTGATGCTGTAGATTAAATCCAACTGGGAACTAAGTCCCCACAAAACAACTCGCTCATTCCTCACTGGGTGGGATAGGGAAGAGAACCCAAAGGGTATAAATGAGCAAATTTGTGGGCTGAGATACAGACTGTTAAATAGGCAAAGCAAAAAAATGTGCATGGAAAAAAAACAAAACAAAAAAATCATTCACTGCTTCCCATGGGCAGGCAGGTGTTCAGCCATAACACAGCCTAATACTGAATACTATGAATAAAATTAATTTATTCCATTCAAACTCAGCACAGATGGTAACAGTCCAAGTAGAACATCCCTCTTTCCACATGGTGCTGCTTGGGGCCATGTTCCACAGGTCTCTGCTGTGGCAGAGCTGCCTTGACCTGCCTCAAACACCCTCCTGCCAGTCTCTCCCAGTGTTCTCATTCAGTGAGCATGCCTGCATTTCAGACAGAAACCACTTAGGTCCTATCATGATGGGCTCTGAGGAAAGCAGAGAAGTGTGCAAACAGAAAAAGTGACATTTAATCTCCACTTCTGCACTTTTATCTGAGAAGCCTGACAATATACTGTGATTGGATAATGATTCAGGGAGAAGTATTGGAGGGAGAAAGTGCAAAGAAATATGTGAAAAGAAGAAAAAGAAAAAAGTCAAAGAAAGAACTATGTTCTAAAGTAGATATGAATTCAGGCTAATTTTATGCTGAGCTGGGAAGGAAAATTTTAGACTGTTACAAGACAGCCACAAAGCAACAGCTGAGTTTCTGTATCGTGAAGAAAAGTTTTCCTATGGTTTCACTGATAATGCTGAATTAAAGTAAAAGTCGTGATGTGAAAAGGTCATTTCTACATAGATATTGAAACATTTAACAGGACAAAAACTATACAAAGCTCAGACAAGGCTTGTATTTATAAATTATTTTAGATTTGCACAGTGTTATAGAATATCCTAAGTAAAAATGGACCCACAAGAACTATAAAATCCAGCCCCTGGCCCAGCAAACCCCAAGAATCCCATCATGCGCCTGAGAGCATTGTCCAGATACTTCTGGACCTCTGTCAGACTTGGAGCTGTGATGGCTTCCTTAGGGAGCCTGTTCCAGTGATCAACCACCTTCTGAATACCTAAACTGATTCTCTCCTGAAGCAGTTTTGTTCCATTCCTTTGGGTCTTGCCCCTGGTCACCCCACATTTCTACCTGCATCAGCACTTAGGCCAGGCTACACTAAAGCTGTTCCAGTGTCCAGTACAGAGAGCTTGGCCACACTGCCCTCCCTGATATTCCATCCATCTTCAACCCAAACAAAGACAGGATGTGAGCCAAAGCACTAACCATTGCTCTGGTTTTCTTTAATTTGACTACAATAGATCCTCTCACATAAGTTCTAAACTTGTTTTCCTATAGTTGTCATATGTGTTATTGGCCTCTTATCTTTGCAGTTTGGTCTCTCTTAGCTAACCCTTGTGCTTCCTTCTCTTCCCTCACTTGCACTCAGCACTGACTTTGGAACATGGATTTGAGATAAATGAGAACTGAGCAGAGATCAGAATCTATTGTGCTCATTAAAGAAACTTTCTGGCTGCTTTGCTCTTCAAGTAAATAGTGTATAACAAGTTGTCTGCTAAAAGATGAAGGCCTGGGATAATGGAAGACCTTGTGCTGCTCTGAGAACAGTCAGCAAGATGATGAGACAATGTCCCAGCCTGATACCAAGGGACACACAGTTTAGTCTTAGTCCTTATGTCACAAATCACAAACACTCATGTCTCTCCCCAGGCTGGTCCTTAGGACAGCGTAAGAGCCAAATTACATCCCTGCTTAAGGAAAGGTGTGATAGGGTCAGTGCAAACCTGGCCTTATTATCCCAAGTACTGAAACCTTTATTCTCCCTTGTGAATGTATCTGGATTGATTCTGACTGCATTTTGTTTTCCTGCTCCTAAATAAGCGCATTAGGAGATGACTGCAAAAGGAAATCTGGGTGTTTGAGGCTCAGACTCCCTCTGCCCTACACATATGCTCGATGCTTTAGCTGTGAGGGCTGAGGAATTTCTCTGCTTTCTGCTCTAGAACTACCTGAGTCTTGTTACTCCTTAGAAACCATCCCTTCCTATGCCCCACTCTTCAGCCTGCGAGCAGAGGGATACTGAGAGAGGAGAGGTCAGGAAGAAAGGGAAATGGGTTGAGAATTGCCAGAGGAAAAAAAATGCTGTAGCCAACCTGAGGAAGACATGGCCTGGTTTGATTTTGAAGGGAGGCAGGGAAAGGGAAATTTGGGAACGTCAGGGCCTATCTGGAGGACTGTGCAGGACTTCTTATCTAATATCAAGGCTTTTTGCATCCATTGAAGGCCCAAAAGTACTGAGAACAGTCACCACTTCGATTAAAATGTTTTATTCCTTATAATTTCACCGTAGAATTGTTCATCCAGTTTAAGAGAAGAAATTCTATCCAAGCCTGAGAAGTATGGCCTTTCTTCAAATCCCATGCCAAAGGATGTACTGCCTCAGAATGCTTTTCTCTACATAGCATTTGACAGATCCTCTGGTGTCTAAAAAAATATTTTCATGATTTTATTTTGATACATCTGAATTTAAAATCTGAGCCTGACGGAAATGTTCCCTTCAAGGTAGATATGTCCAAAGCACAGCTTCAGCCCAGCTGGATCATTTAGGTTTCCCCTACTGAATTATATGATCTTTTTAATGGAAATGTCATCTCCACCCCAATTATTGCAGTACAAGAGGGAAATGTTATAATATCCATGACAGCAAGTAAAAACTTACTAGGTTTAATAGATGGGAATATCTGTTTTCTAAGATGATTGACCTCTGTGATAGAGGTTATTGGCAACATCCAGTTCTGAAATTTTTAACAGTGAATTCCAAGGAAAAATAAACAGAGAGGAAAAGTCTTATTTATGAATCTGGTTTTGGAGAACTCAAAGATGACATAGTGTCTTAGTATTTGTCAGAATCAGACACTGAAACTCTGCAATCTTTTCCTTGTGGCTTAAGCTTATTTTTATAAGTTCTTCTTTTTACTCCATTATATATCCATAGAGAATAAATACCTACTTTTACCCATTTCAGAGCCTAAATTCTGTCTAGTTTTGTTTATTATTCCCTGATTTGCTTAAAGACAATGACAGATCCTCTTACTTACTTTGTAATGCTATTTATTTTATAGTAATTCTGTATCCTTTGAACATTGCTGATTTTTTTCCTTTATGTCTGGCATAATTTTTTTTCCTTCCAGTACTTCAAGCTCAGTGTTTCTAATCACATCTTTTATCTTTCAGATTCTTACACTGCAGTTAGCCTTCCCCTCAGTCCTATAAAGATGTAATAGTACTGGTTCACTTTCTCTTTCCTCATGGACTATTCTTTCCAGACCTCCTGAAAAACCAGCCTGAAGCAGCTGACAAAATTGCCCCTTAATGAAACTGCCCTATGAAATTACTCTAGAATAAGCTCCACAGTCATAGGAGGATTCAAGCTTTAAGAGTGTTTTGCGTTAAATTTATTTTTAATGTGAGCATTTTAAATAAATCATTAAGAAGAGTAATATATGGGAAGTGGAAGCTGCATAAAGGTTCTACACTAATAGTAAAAGAAAATCAGTTCCTACTTTTTTGTGCAGCTTTATTAATCAGCTATTTGAATAACCTATATCAGAAGTGGCATGTTGAATTTTTACTAAAAAGGTAGCACAGACAAGCACATTATATTAAATGACATAGATTCTCATAGATAAACAAATATTAAACTCAAATGGAGATAAAATACTAATTTTCACATATGTATAATCTATGTTTATTTATATCCAGTGTACAAGGTCTGCAAACAGGAGAGTAAGTTTAGACTGGACACAGCCTATGTAGTTAGTTTCCAGGTTACTTTTTCAGTTTTCCTAATTTGTAATTATTCGGACATTTTCCATTTCAGGTAAACAGCTGGAGAAAACACAGATCCTTAAGAGGAATTTTAACTTGTAAACCATATGTTGACTTCTCTCAGTTATGATTTATTTAGGAGTAGTCCATCAAATCATCAGGTATCCCAGATCACAGGTTTAACTGTGTGCAGACATAGTCTAATGAAAAGGCACATCTCACCTAGATAATAGTTTGTAATTGATTGAAATTAAGCCATTAACACTTATGAAAAATGTTAATAATGGCTTTTTTAAAATTATTATTTAGTGGTTTTTGGTTTGGGGTTTTGTTTTCTTGGTTTTTTTTTGTTTTTTTTTTCTCAACCTGCTCTCCTTTCAGGACTTCACCTTAAATCTGACCTTATATAAGGAGACAAGCAAGTAAGATATCCTTCCTGTTATCCTGTTTGCTTTGCACTTTTAACAACACTTCACCGTGTGTTTGCACTGTGAGGGCGTATCAGGTCACCAATCTATCATCTACTGTGTTGAAGGAAAAAGGGAAAAAAATATATTCTGTGCCAGATAGCACAGGTACAACACAAATTACAAATTACAAATTACAAATTATACCAGGCATGTGGTCTGGAAAGACAAAGCAGGCAAGAGAAGAAATGGGGAAACAGAATAAAGAATAGGCTGTGCCCAGTACCTTCTTCCAACTTGTTTGATTTCCCCTCTTGTGTGTGCAGGTCTCCAAGCATTGCTAAAGAATAATAAAATAGGATTACAAAAACCTGCAGAAGTTGACTACAGATTTTACTGAAGACCTGTCAAAGCCTAAAATGCACATCCTAAGAGCATGGGTCAGATACATAAATATGAATGTGAAAGATCACGTACATCTTTACACAGGATTTTCAGAACATCCCTCATGCACACACCACTGAACCTTTGTGTGTATTACAACAGATAAAGAAAGTTCTCACAGGAAAGTATTTCAGTAACCTCTGTGCCTGCACCCCAAATTTATTCTGCAATGCAGTGAAAGTTGTACCACCAGCTCTGTGTTATCACCTCCTTACTGGTGAATAACACACAGACACACTCTGCTGGCTGTTCTTATACCCCCTGGACTGGAATATCAGACCTGCATGTTTCTGCTTGAAATGCTTGAAATGCTGACAAATTGAATCATTATGAACCACCCTCAGGAATTTCATTGCCTGAGTCCTGACAACTGCTGGTGACATGCAGGCATTAACTCTAGCAAGAGGTGTTTAAATGGTTTTAAATCTCCAGTTCTCCCTCCTTCTCACTTGAAATATAAATGATCAGCTGAACTTTAGTGCAGACATAATCAATAGGAAGCGAGCAGAAAGGAGGAGGCTGTGGCAGAGTGGATGGACAGTTCAAAAGAAGCCATGTCAATATGCTTATCTTTTCCTCACACTGCACAAAGACCAATCTCCCTCGTGGGTAACAGAGTATTCTCCATCATGAATTACTGTCTCTTATAGTGTGGTTCAGCACCTTTTTGCTGGTGCTGTGACAGTGTTTGCAGTCATGCTTGTTTAGCCTTTGAAAATAAGGAGCATGTACGTGCTTTGTAACACTCCGAGTTTCCTGAAAATACTCAGCTGAAGCTTCAGGCAGTCTCACTGCAAATAGAAATCTCCAGAACTGTGGACAGTTTTGAAGAGTGTGGACTTGCATAAAAACATCCAGATGAGCCGGTCTTGCTCTTTATACGTCAGAGTGTAAAATTTCTCTTTTTATATCCATATATTTATTTCTCCCCATCAAAATATTTTTCCTGTCATACAAAGAGATTATTAACATGAAGACTTTCTCTCGTGTTCCAGCTTGACTTCCATTGAAAATGAGCTATGTTTGGAATATGTACAGAGGCAAGAAAGAATACTCTTCAGTGGTTACTGCAGGGCAAAGATGTTTCTGCACTAAAAGCACCATCCAAAGCAGCTCACCTGTACATCAGGGTGCACAAAGCCACTGTAGACCAGAACAGAAAACTGAGACATTTGCCATGTTCAGGATGACAGATCCTTTTTTTTCATCTGCTACCTGACCAGGCAGGATATTTTTTATCAAGAATTCTTTCCTGTTGCTGTGGGAGCAGGCTACAGGTACTCTTAGCTTTCCAAATGTGCTGAAATATGAGTTATCCTTATACTTCTCCCTCCCATGGCACCAGAATTTTAAAGTTTAGAATTTTGGAAGACAAAGATGAAATACAGTTAAATAAGACCCAAATCTAGCCCAATTTTTTCTACATATTACCTAAAAATTTGCTTTCCTAGTACCAGAGCTGTATGTAGAAGATGATGCCTTATATTTTTCAGATCCTGTACTGCATTAGTGCATAACTCTGAACTCCATATAGAGTGTTAGTTAACTGTCTTCACATTTTGATCAGACAAAGCCATCCCTCCAGACCTGAGATCCAAGGACATCCAACTGCCTTAAGCCCCAAAAATCATGAACAAAAGTGAAATTGTGGGGGGTAGCAAACTGGGGGTGCATTACTTCATTATCTGAAGGTGTAATTGGAGGATTAACTGCTGATATGCTAATAGACCAAACATATCTGTCTGAAAAATTCATGGCCACTGTACATCTTGGGTGTAGCCCCTCTCAGAGGCTTTTGGCTGCCCAAGGTGTATCTATTGAAGGCCTTTAGTAAATAGCCACTTCCTCCTCTTAGTCTTGTCTAGCTTTGTCCTAGGTAGCCAATCCAAGCCATCAAAGTGTTCCTTATCTTATGTTTGGATGTGTTTAGACAAATTCTGCCTGACTGTGCAATTCTGCTTTTTCTTGGTAATTCAGATATGCACCGTCAACCATTAATAAAGGGTATAAAAGATCATTTATAAAGGGTATAAAAGATCAAGAACAGAAGAAAATCAGAGGCATCACCTACAAAAGAAAGGGTCACACAGACATCGAAACCATGTCCTTAGTGCAAGCTGGTAGAATACAAAATGAAGAGGGGGAATAATGGTGTTGACATGGCTTCCAGTTTTACCCCAGCATGATTATCTGGAGCTTTTCATTCTTGCTGTAGGCATCTCACCATAACTGGCTGGGCAAGTAGTGAAGTTAATAAAATTTCAATATGAATGTGAACTGTTTTTCCTCTCCTCATAAAGCCTTGATCTTCTTCCTCTTCAATGATCTCATCCTCCAGAAATACAATTTTGTCTTCCTCAATAGTCTCTCTCATCTAGTTCTTGTATTCCCTGTCAACAAATTCTTCAAAGTATCGAAATTACTCTAACTCTTTGTAATATCTTCGTCTAGGGAGAAAATTTATAATTTATTTTTATTATTTCTTCATGAATCATGGCATATTTAGAAAATTACCCAATCCCTCCTACTTAATCATTTTGGCTCACTTTTCTCCTGAGATATGCAGGTGACTGTATTAGAAAAAGAACAAATGAGGTCTCTCTGGGTACCCTGCACTCCATCCAAAGCTCAGACTCTGCACTGAGAAGGACTGATCTTCCACCAGTGAGAGATGAGGCCGTGGAAGTTTCTTGACAAAGGGCAGAACATGAACTTTGAACACAGAGAGACCAGGGTTTGATATTCCCCTTTCATGGTTTTAAGAGTGAAAATGAAATGAAAGTATAGGAATGGCTATATTTAATGGGAGATTAAAGGTGTGTCTGGTCTAAAATTCTCTGTCCAACAGTTGCCAAGAAACACAGGGGCATGCAGGGACAGCATATCATGACGTTGCCCAAGGAGAATTTTACAGTCTCTAGTCCTTTGTAAGTCCCACACTGCCTGAGCCAGCTGACTTGCCTTTCATTATCCTTGATTTTAGTTGTTTGTTTTTTTTTTCCAATCCTGTTAATTTGTCCAATGATTTCCTGAAACATTGTTAACTTTTACCATCAATGCTTCAGTGAGGAGCTCCCAAACTACAGGAAGATGCAGCTTGCTTTGGTTTCTTTCTTTAACCTGCAAGTTCCTGTTGATGTCTTCTACAGCACTCACTGGAAGACACAGTGAACATCCTTTGTCTTCTCCTGCCACTCAGCAAAAGTGCTCCCATGATGTGGGCACACAGGAAAAGGCCTGGCAGAGAAAGACGGTGCCATGCTGGGGCAGAGGCTCCTTGGCACTGCAGTGTCACCCTCGTTTTTCAAGTTTTCTGAGGCACTTTCTTTTTTTTTTTTTTCACAGTTCTTTCTCACACGCGGGTGTTATTATCAGAAGTATGTTTTTGATACGACAAAGTTGTTTACATACTTTCTCTTGGTGTGAAAAAAACTGATAGACAGTTGTCTCGACCAATGGGATGGGAGAGGTATCAACCTTCTTCTCCAATCCTTGGTCTGTGTAGAAATACTATAAATATAGACTCAGATGTTCTAATAAATAGGTTTTAACCTTCTCATGAGAAAGTGTGTCTGTGTGTGTCCTTGCGTGTCCCACAGCGACACTGGGGTGGTTGTGTGCCAGCCAAAGAGCAGGGTGGGACTGAGGTAACACAAAGCTGAGTCCTCCAGCCAAGATGGGGGCACGGGGAGGAGCAGCCCAGAGGGGCTGAGGGACTGAGCACAGCCCCCATCCCATCTCTGCCTGTGTCTTGGAGCTTTCTCATCCTGCTTCCTCCCCTGCCCCAAGGAAGAAGGGCAGTGAGGGGGCCCTCAGCCCTTAGCCAAGGTTAACAAACACATAGGTCAGGCCTAGTGAGGGGAAATCATGTCAGACAGAGCCTGGGATGGCTGGGAAGAACCATGGGGCTGTCCTCTTCAGACTGGGCCAAAATGGGGTTTGGCACCCACAGGAAGGGAAGTGAGAGGCACCAGGTGGGGCAGGTCATGGCCAGCATGTCTTGGGAGTGTCCTCAGAGCCAGGACACACATCTTCCAATCTAATATCACTTGGAAGGAACCCAAGTCATGGCCTCAGGGCTCTGCCCAATGCAAACCAAAGGGCACTAAGTGGAAAGAATGAGGAGATTTGCTTCAATGACACCCTCTCAATGTAAACATGCTAAGGTCTGTACTCCAAAATGATTGGATGTGGCCTCATCCATCCACCCAAGTGCAGCCACAGCAACTCCCAGTTGCTCTGATCAGAGCTGTGCAGTTTGTCACTAATTCCTTACTCAAGGCTATGTCTACTGAATATCCCCATGCCCCAAAGCTGTTCAAATCCATTTGAAAAACCAAGCATTTTCCCTTAATCTTACCTTCCACAACAAAAATGCAACAACATAGTTCTTCAAAATAAATTAAACAAGACAGTAGCAACAACACCAAAATCTTTAAATATCAGAATAAAATGGAAAAATAAAAGAACCAAACAAAAATATACCACAACACAAAGCCATCAACGAAACACTACTCTGAGAGGAAGGATAAGCAAATAACATATAAAAGGTAATATGCTTCCCAGTGCATTCCTTGGAGAGACTCATGCAACAGGAAGAATGGTATGGATGCTGTGGCTCACACGCCTGCTCTCAGCAGAAGAAAAGTGAGATGATAATAACCCCTTCTGATGTATAGGCAAGGGACATGAGCTGACAAACAGTGTGATTCATGATCCTTGTGTTAGAGGGGAGTAACAAATGATTGATAATATATTTCCACATTGTTTCTGACAGCTGGTTTGTGGAAGGAGAGATCAATCCCAGGTTCTGAAATGCATAGACGTCTCAGCACAAGGTAAGAAAGCAGCAGCTAACACGTGAATTATGCTCCACAGTGTTTGAGATCATCTGAGCAGCAGCTATGCTTCCCTTTGGGTATTTTATACAGTAAACGCTCTATTTTCCAAAGCATTCAGCATCCTCTGCTTTTCCCTGATGCTCCTGTGTGTTCAGGGTATTGAATATCATACTGGAATGGACCTTCAGAAGACCATGCATTTTTTAGCAGGGATTTTCAATAATTCACGGGATCAGGCCCTAAATATGCATGGTATTAGATGAGAAATTTTCCAGTCTCTTTACCACACAATTTCAAATGCAAAGAGCCTCTGGTTTCCATGTAGTATCAGTGTTTCAATCTCCCAGCCATATAAAATGCCTGGCTAATTGGACTGGTAGAGGAAAGGGGGATTTTTGTGTTTGATAAATTAATCAGTGAGCACTGCTGTACATTTCCCACTAAAATCCTTAATTAGACATAAAATGCCAAAGAATGAGGTTCTTTCTTTAGTTTTTAATTGAAGGGATGACTTTTGATCCTCCATTAGTGAGGAGAGAAGAAAGCCTTTCAAACGGAAGCGGCACCCCAGCTGTCTGAGAGGTTCAGCACTGCACTTCCACAAATCCCAGGAGCCTATTGATACTTAGCATAAACATGCTAAAAGGATCAAATTGACATTCACACAAACCAGAGTCCACGAAATCACAAAAGCTCTTAATCCAAGCCTCTGTGTAAAAGGATCGCTTCTAATTACCAGTCTAGACTAATCATCAATGTTTAGCTAATAAAAATGGAGCTATCAATAACAAAAGCAAATTCTGAAATGCTAGTAGAGTCCAGGCATAAGCTAGAAGATGATTTAGTCACTCATTACAGCATTTCTGTCTTGCTCAGTTTTTCAGCATTTCCAGAGATTTTGTAACCAATGAAGACAAAAAACCCTGAGGCTTCATTGGTTACAGGTTTCACACAACCACTCACACACACACACAAAGACAACCAGGGCAAGAAGCAGGGCAATTGAGGATAACCTGTTAGAATTCTCTATAGTCTTTGTTCCTGCCTTGTACTGCTCGGATGGAGCTAACACTTAGCTGGACCCTTAGGCAATGTTATAGGGCAGCTGCAAGTCAAGGTGAAATGCCACTTCTGCTCTTTCATTAACCCTCCCGGGCCTGTCATTAAATATGGCAGGCTTAGCATTTTTCACTTCAGATGGAAAAGCACTGCCAATCCCAGGAGGCAGAATTTTTTCAATACCTAAATTGATGAACAAGACAAGGTCAGCAATTTTCAGTTTATTGACAGAACTCTATTTATCTTTAGAAGTATTGAAATGGTATTTCAGGTGCCCTGGAGCAGAACTGTGACCAAATCAAAAAAAGAGGGTTTATGAGAACCACTGCCACTTTACTACCTGAAGTATTGTGAGTGACTTTAATTTAACTTGCTACATTGGGAGTTATTTTGTGATTAGGAACATTTTCATAAGAAAAGAACTTTAATAAATGCAACAGCACACGATAGATGGAGACAAATACAGAGAAGCAGAATAATAGAGAAAAAGCAGAAACTGCAGCCAACCACACATTTAAGGTTAAATATAGGTTGTGATGAAAAAAAAAAAAGTGTGTGGGCTTTGTTTGAGGTTTGTTTGTTTGCTTAGGAATGATTATCACTAACAGGCTGACAAACTGATCTAGATCTCAGTGGGAGAAACAGAACTGACCATTTGATATCTGTCCATCATAATAGCAATTCACTCATGACAGTTACTGAAATCCACAGCTGAGCTCCACTTTTGTTTATAAAGCTAAACAACCTCAGTTTATTCATAATGAATAACAATAGGTAACATATTGCTGCAGGAGCTGTTTGCAAAAACTGGATTTTCCCCTTTAACCATTGCTGGAAGGGGGTTGCACTGAAAGGCCCTGCCTTCAGCTAGAAAAATTGTCTTTTTCTTTTTCCCCCAAACAAATACAGATTGTCTAAAAGTAGGCCAAAAAAGAAATAAAGGTGATAAATGTTTCTAGCAAGACTAGCATGTCTAGTTAAAATCTGGAGCCTACTGAATTTAGCTCAACCCACTCAATCAATGGCAGACCAGTCTGGCCTGGGCAAGGGACCTGCAGCAGAGGTGGTGTGACTGCACCTCTGCCACTTGGGCTGCTTCATGAATGAACATCCAGCCTTTGTTAAAACTGCAAATTAAACTGTTTCCTCTCTAGGTTTTGCTGCAAGTGCACTAATTTCTGCTAGTTAAAATGAGTGAAGAACACACCTTTGTCCCCAAGGAAGATGGAGTCTAAGGATATACCATTTTTTTCATTGTACAAACTATATATATTTTGGGGAAAAGCAAGCTGGGATCCCATGGTACCACTAAGCTAACTTCCTTGTGTGAGGTTTTATTTTTGGAGAGGTTGTACTGCAGACACCCCAGGCCTCCTAACAGAAATGGTCTGGTTACTAAGCCTTTGAATCAGGCAGCATCTCTGCATTCTGATCAAGTCTTGACATTAGGAAATCTGGAAAAGGAAACTCACCTGGGTGCCAGCAAAGCAAGCAACACCAAACATGTATGGGAAAGTGGTTGGGATTAAATCTCTCAAGGTAAAGCATGATTCCAGGGCTGCTCTTCTGCTTCTCACAATGATCAACTACCTTAACCGGGGCTTGAAATGAGTGTGGCTGCAGAGCTGCATCTCCCACTACTGTCCTCGAAACCACTGAGGACATTTAGAGAGAAGGATGGGTCTGATAAAGTCCTGTAGGATCCAAGCTGCTAAAAGCCAGCAATTAAGATTTGCATAGAAGCAGGAATTTCTTGCTAAAAATGTAGGTATTAGCAGGCATTGAGCACCCAGGGAGCCAGAGAACCTGGCAGGGTTGCACTTTTCCCCAGTTTGCCCTTCAAGGACCCCAGATGGTGCTGAGTGGATTTGTATGCATGGAAAATGCCAGTTGGCAATTAATCTGAGAGAGATTTCTGAGGAGGAAAATATTACTTTCATCCTGGAAGACCAAGGATATTAATGATGAAAATTGAGTTTCTGGTAAACCCGTCAGAGTAAAATTTTTGAAATTTTAGGAAGCGGTCAAAGGATCAGTACCTGAGTTTTGTTCTTTGAGGAGGGAGTAGGTAAGATTTTGTTGATAATCTCAGTTTCCTGATGACAGTTTCCTTTATGTCAGATTCACATCAATCTTAGCTAAATTCTCATTCCATTTACCCTAGAGTACATCTGTGGGCTTAGCAAGTCCATGTATTTTTCATTATATCTTTCACATGTGTATTTCACATGAGCCTGCTCTCATCTGGCTGCAAATTTTACTTGGCAGTGCCAGTGTTAGTCACCAAGTGATGTTTTCAGCAGAAAACATGGACAGCATCCCTCCTACTTCCTTAGTCCTCTCTTCCTGCTGCATCAACCTCCAGTCCCCACTCCCACCAGCTGTGCCCTGGGTAGGAAATGCAGGAGGTTGCTACAGTGGCACCTCTAGACACAAATTCTGTGCGCAGGGATGGCAGGTGAAAGGTGCAGTATCTCACAGTTTAATTGATGTAGTCACAGCATCAGCCCCCAAATCAGCCACAGACCCTCACCTCTCACTGCACATGGCCACTGGCACCTTCACCCCATCTTCCAGAAGCCTTTCCCACCTCACCTCTTCAAGCATGTTGGTGTGGCTCCACGTCTTATGCAAATTTTGGTTCTATGCAAATTGCTTATGGTATGCAAATCAATGCATTAAATAACTAACATAAAGTGACACATACAGAGATGTGCATAACTTGGCAGCTATAAATCTGGAATCGTTCCACTGACGTCAATGGTTTCACTTCAGATAGGCTCCAGCATGGAAGGTGTTGAAATCTGGCCCTGTGATATTTTCAGTCAGCTTCTAAACACAAACTCAGAAATTATTGATTTCAAAGGTGTAATTATTATTATTGGCTGTGGGCTTTGTTATTATGTACGTTTGTATGACTGAACATACACGAAAATGGGGTTGCAGACATACTTAATTTCAACAGGGTTCATGTTGATGCTAAATAGAGCCTCTGTGATCTATCAAACCTTCAGGTAGTTAGAACCTGATCTACTTTGGTCCTAATGACATAATAGTTTCTATTTTAAAGTGGCAAGGGCCTAAAATGCAGGATTTATGCCAAAAACTCTTCAGAGGCAGATGCAAACTCTAAAGTATTTTAAATCAATTTAAAATGGGGAATGAGTATAGATAGTTCCGTGCTACATGCCATGTATTTTTGATCTGGGACTGGGAGCCTGGAAGCATATGCACCATCTTGTGCAACCACCCCCTGACAAGGATCTGCTGTTATTGTGTGCAGGGAAAGCAGAACATGGTAAAGGTTAATGCTGCACATGGCAGAACCACCGTGCTGAGCAGGGCCCTGGTTGTGACTGCTCCAAAAGTGCTGTGCAGTGATTTACACATTTCCAAATGTCGCTTTCACATGGCAGAATTTCCACCCACTTTTGCCTGAATGTAAATTACTTCAGGAGATGCCAAGCATTAAGTGTTCTCACAACTGCCCCCAACATCCCACTGCTCAAAAACAGTGCTTCAAAATACTCCTAGAAAACACTGTAAGACTTTCAAAATAAATCCGTTTGTGTTTCTGAGCCTTCTTGGTCGCTAGTGGGGTTAGGCTGAGATTTACCAGGATATACTGAATTACAGGACATAGGAAACGATGACAAGGAGATCCAGCAAAGCCTGATAATGAGAGACTGGAAGAGCCAAGCTCTGCTCCTGCTGTCTATTTGATCTGTTCAACTTACTATAAATTTTGTTGAATGCTGCATGAGTAAAAAGCTACAGGAGGTTTGCATGGCATGAAGAAGCTTCCAGATTTCTTATTAGTCAACTGAACTAGCTTCAGAGATTATGGATTTAAATACAGAAGCAGTCTAAACTGGAAACGTCAGTGTCTAACTGTACAAACAATGTAACATTTATCAAGTGTGTATTATGTTTTTATCAATATTTTCTTTTGGTTTTGTGTGTGGTTTTGGTTTTTTTGCTGACATTGTAATCACGGTACAGGCATGTTTGTGTTGCTACAACTAACTTCAACTGACAAAATTAGAAATGCCTATTATAGCCATTACTCTGGGAATGCTTTTTAGTTTGTTTAGGTTTTTCTTTTTTAATCCTAAGTCTCCCTGCAGACCTGAACTGACATCAATTTACCAGTGTCTTGACATCTTAAAGTTGTTTCTTATAAAATTTGCATTGGTGTCATTTTTTTTCAAGCTGATATTTTGACAATGTCTCCCTGGATTTATACTGACAATTTATTTTTATTTTGACATCATGTCATCCCTATAGCCCTTCACTAGCATCTATAGTAAGTCTCTGGGTTTAAATGAAAAGTGGTTTCTTTGTGCAAACTACAGTAACTAGCTGAACTTTCTCAGTAGCTACTTTCTGACCTCAATATCTAGCTATTGATTGCACTTGGGTTTTTATAGAAATGTCAAAAGTTCCTGCCTAGTGCTTTAGGCAGCTCTTCCATATGTACCAAATAAGGAAATTAAACCAAAGCTCCCCTTGAAACTAAAAAGTAATTGCCTATAAAAAAAAGAGGAGAATGCATGTTTATAACACCAACATCAAACAAAGAACTGGGCCCTGTTGGTGGCATTGCCTGGAGAGCTGCTGATCCTCCTTCACTTTCACTGAAGTGTTAGAAGCACCTTTTTGGGACAGAACATTCCATCTGCTTCCAGGTGTTTCCTTGGAAAACAAAAAATCCTCAATATCGATATATTTAATATGCTGGTGCTACTTCATTTAAATATCAAAAGTATCATTAGGCAAGCTTTGGTATGGGCCAGGGGAGGGGAGATTTCAGGAAAGCTCCCATGTGGTAGTTATACCTTTGAATCCAGTTTATTTTTTCTGCTCTTTCATTTTTAAATTCAAAGAGGCAGGAAGGATTGTGAGCAATGTCACAAATGCCTTGTGACCTTTCCTGAAGTAGAGCCATTGTGTGGTATAGCTAAAATTCCCAAGGGGATATTTGTAAATTATAAAGCAAAATCCTGCCAGTGATTATTGAGTATTCCTAGGATTATCCATGATCCTGACAGAGTGGCCTGTGTATGTGATTTTGCAAAAGCTATTTTTCATCAGAGTACAGGCATGATATAATGAGATATTTGCAGCAGTAACATCATTTCTGTGTTCTGGTATAAATGGTTCAGCTTTTATATATCATACCTGGTAAATCACAGTATGGGTCCAGAAAAAAGGAGACTTTAACAGCAAAATTTTCTCATTTTTATTGGATCAGAACATCAATTCTGAGTAATGGTTACGGTGATTTGCTTTTTCTAATGTCTCACCAGCAGTGCCTATGCAGAAACCATACCCCTCATGGTTTAACCAAAATTAAGAGCTCAGAAGTGAAAATTCCCTGTGTGAGGGGTTTATTTATTCTGCCCCATTTCACAGAGAGTGAAATTTGATTGTCTGAACAGAGTAGTCAGGCATCATAAGAAAAGACTTCCAGCTCATTTTCTAAAAGCATCCAGGTCTGCCAGAGGTCCTGTGTGATACCTGTCAGCCTCCTGTGGAGGTTTAGAAACCACAGCAGATCTCTCACCTCCAGGCAATGAGATCAAGACCTAAGTATGACAAGACCAGGATAGGAGACATTTTAACAGCAGTGGAAACAGAGATCTAAGGCAGTATGTGAGGCTGGTCACAGAATTTATTTCTATACTCATCAAAACAAAAATTATTAAAAATTCATTAACTTCATTAAAAGTTTAACTGACACCTTGAAAGTTAGATTGGAATCACTTTGAATTTTATCACCAGAATTCAAAGGAGAACCTTGGGCTTGAAACAACATAGACAGAAACTGAACACAAGACCTGCACTAAATGTAGATAAAATATTAGATATCTATAAGAGCAGTGTCAATTTCTATAAATGATTCAGATCAGGAAAAATCATAGCATGTAAACCTATCAGTGAAGTTTCTTCTAAATCCTTAACTTTTTATTAGGTATTCTCTTTGCACCATTCCAGTATTGAAATATGTTACTGCTATTGTTAGAAATAACTCTGTATGATTCTGTTTATCTGCATAATCTTTGACTGCATAACCTTTGACTTCAGCAGAGTTTCATATGTAATTAAACATCTGTCAGATTGGAATGTGTCTTTCAATAATTCTTTTTGGGAAGGGAAAGACCACCACTGGAAGTAGCACTCTGTGCATTAAGCATGGCAATGAGCATTCATATTAAACTTGCATTTTAACTCTTCCAAGCACTTTTACCTGACTTTAAAGCTAATCTTACTTGGTAGACCTTTTGAAACTAACTTTTGATTTTTGATGCCTGTCATTGTGTGCCAGTTTGTCACATATGTCAATCATCCCTGAGTGATGCTAGCTCTAAACACAGTTTGGGGACTTCAGCATATTGCTCAGGGTATCCAAAAATGTAGGACACTTTTTGAAAATGTAGCTTTGCTCAACTGATATGAGCTTTCTGTCTGTGGAGCATGGCTAGTAATACTGATATTATTGCAAAGGAATCTCTGTAATACTCTGTATTTTGCTACAACCTGTATGTGTCAACAGAAATGCCAAGAAATTTCTGGCCGCAAAATCAGGGGTTAGAAAGCTTGCAAAGTGTCTCAAAAGGTGTGACTGCCTGAAACTTGGTTTTTCACTGCCTTGAGCAATTACCACAGCCAGATAGATACACCCTACCAAAGCTGGAGCAGTTCTGTGGATTCAGAACTGGCTAACAAAGGGATCACAAGTTGTGAATAGTCCCAGATCTGGGCTTCATACCTGTGCAGCAAGAAACAGATGAGAGCTGGTCTTGTTATGCTTCCCAAAGAGATTTATCCAGGCTTAGGGTTTATTATCCTCAAAATACACAGCTCTAGAGATTGCAGTCAGCTATTAATTAGCTGCTCTAAATAGAGAGTCTTTCTTGCTGGGAGAAAAGAGCTGCCAGTGGGTTTGCTGATCCTCTCTGCAGAGGATATGGTCCCTTTATAGAAATTCCATGGTGTCCTGGGACGTGAGACACTGAGAGATGCTGCTCATCCCCACGTTTGGAAGAGTTTGACTGCAGATTTCTGCTTCACCAAACACGAAGGGTCAGTCAGCTATTAAACCAAGGGCTGTGATAGCACTGGCTGTGCAGGGCTGCTTGATGACAATGGTTTGTAATGCTTGGATAAGAACAGAGGTGTTGTTGTTCTTTCCAGCATGAAAAATACAGATAGGTACAGATCCAAGCATGCATATGCACACTGCACTTCTGATGGTCATGTGATAAAAGGGAAAATCAGCTGTGAAAAAAATTTACATAAGGTGAGTTTATTTTGATGCGCATTTGGAAGAATATATTTATATTTTTAATTTAAAAATGCAGTTCATAACAAAGCATAGTTCATTATGACCCTTTGAAGATCTAATATTTTTTTTGCTGTAATTTAAAAGTCCATCATAATTTTCAACCATTATTTATTGCATTTTTAATATGCATTTGGTGTTTTTGGCATGCTCCATCTTTTATTAATCTTTGAGTAAAAACAACACCTATTTCTCAAGGATCTACACATTATACTCTGTAAGTTTTGACCTTGTGAAATTCCTTTTTAAAATATGAGCAAGAATCCCAGATGACATGGACCAAGAAGGGGAGTGTAATCCAATTCCACATAATATCACTTCAGCTTCTCCTTATTCCATTTCTTAAAAACTGAGCATCAATTAAGTGTTAAGAAAATATAAATGTCTTAGTCAAGAAGAACAAAATCTGCAGTAATTAAGTGCTTCGATATTTCTTGCAGCCATTCCCCCTCCAGAGGAAATTAATTTTCATTCATACTTCAGACAAGATATGGGACATGGAAGGGGAGAAAATTAATTTGGTTGATGTCATTCTATAGTTTAATCCCAGCATTAATATCCTTTGTATAGTGACTGGGAATGATATCTGAATTCAAAAGTAATTCTGTGAAATTTGAGGCTTTGCAAAATTGATATTGTTCTGGGAATGAAGATGTTGCAATCTTCCTGCCATTTGCGAAAGACAGTAAAAGTGAAGAATCAAATGAGACCTAAAATTCATGTCCCTCTCTCCAAAAAACACAGCTGCCATCATCTCCCACTCCCCTTTTGTAGTGATCACACAGACTTGACAAGACAGTCACGTCTACAATTGCCTGTGTTTTGATAGATGAGCCCTTAAAAAAAGAAAAAAAGCTGAAATATGCCTGAAGGAGAAAAAAAGAACTTCTGTCTTTGTGCAGAACTTGCACTGAGCACTAGATGAGAGAAAATTCTGGCCAGAAGAGAACTTCAGAGGTATCTGAAACATTTTTCAACTCAGGGAGGGAATCAGGAGAGATGGTTTGGGCTCCTACCTGCATCAGAATCCAAAGGAAGCTTCCTTAGGAAAGCAATTCCCCCAGTGTTGAGCAGTATCTGAGGGCAGCTGACATTCTGCATCCTATGCTGACCTGATTATCACCAATTTGCACCTCAAGAATGAAAGGATTTCTCTGAAGCTGTGCTGGCAGAACATGGGCTGCTGGTGTTAGACTGGGAGAGCCACATCACAGAGGGGAAATGTGGCTCCAGTTTTGGTATATATTTGGTACATATTTCGTAAATATTTGGCCCTACCACTGAGATCACCAGAAGCTTCATACTGTGAATTTTGTGCAAACTGGTGAAGCTTTCTTTTCTTGACTCTGAAGAGAGCCTTAACTCTGACTTGAGTCTGATTTCAAATCCATTTATTATAAAAGCTGATGTTTGAAGGGTAACTCTAAGGGGATTTTACTTGTATTTGCTGAAGAGATTGGTATGTCTGCTTCTGACATTCTGATTCAAAAAATCATCTTTGGACCCAGGGCATCTATTTCTGTGTTCCTTTTATGGAATATTATGGAGAATAATTGTTTAGTGAAAGCATTCTCATTTACATTATTGTATGTTATTTGACCTTTCTCAAGAGAACTGGGACACCTCCAAACACAAAACTTAGCTTTGAATATTGGCACTTGTGAGCTTGTTATAACACCCTGGTAAGATGATTAATGTACCTTGGAAATTACCTAATGGCTCGATTCTCTTTCTATCCAGCCTCTTGTAGGAGAAACAGGATAACGTGAGATGCAATTTATGGGTATGAAATGGAGGAGTTGAAACAGAGAAACTCATTCAGAAGTATTGACAGGATAACTGCAGTGCTGAAGATCCACACAGCAGAATTTAAAAGCATGCATGAAATAGAGTGCTATTGGAAGATATCCCAAACAGATGGAGACACCTGGTTGACAAGGACATTCCCTCTTTAGAGACTGGTGGAAGGAACACTGAGAGATTTATCTGGTCAAAATATTGACAAGGAACCTCGCCTTTTGTTAGAAGATGTAAATTATTGGATGTATATGACACCAAAATGTCCTAAATTAACTTTATTGAGCACTTGGAAGGAACAGATAGGCTAAATGTTTGGATCTGTCATTCCTCCTTTTTGGACACGGGACTCATTTCTCGCAGAAAGGAAGAATGTTCACTGGCCCACAGTTCACAGTGTGAATAATAGCTAGAATACAACTGGAGAGTGTTTATCTGTATATTTCATTTTTATGCTGAGGTTCATGATTTCAATGACATTTTTTATTGACATTTATTAATTTGAGTGGCTCTAATTCTATAAGTTTATAATGGTAATATAAAAAACATCTGCTCTAAGTAACAGCATATTTCTGTGACTCATTTTTTAGTATTAGGACTTGACAGATACTGCTTATCTGCACACTCTGGATGCCCTTGATGTAACTTCAAAGTACAACTTAAGTGCAACAGTACAGTAAAAAATACCCCAACAGGAAATTTCAATCTCAAATCTCTCATGTGCTCAAAAATTTCCCCACTGTTGTTATTACAATTCTTGTCCTCATTTTCAAAAGCCTAAGAGACAAACGTACTTTTGTTGAGTGCCCTAAATCATCACTTATTTGCCTGAAGGTGTTAATGATAGGTCACATTCTTTTCACACACAGAGCAGAACATTATTTCTTGAATTCTCCTATTGATTTCAGTGCTGGCAATATACAATGATTGCCATTGAAAATATGTCACTAATTGTAGAATTTCCAACTCTCTTTCCATTGTTCTAAAAATAATATCTTGCAGGAGTGCTCATATCACTGTCAGTTTATCGAAGAACAACTTCCAATTGAAAAGCCATGAGATGTTATTAGCCTATATTGTACACAAAAGTTAAAAGTAGCGTGTCATCTGGAAGGCAAAATACATTATACTCCAACAGTGTCATCAAGAAGGGGCATGAAAATACACTCCCAAAAATAGTGCAGTCAATGGTCTTATTCAGCTGATCTCTAGGTATTGTCAGTATCTTTTATTATTGCCATTACTATTATAGCACATTGGGTATTTTTTCTTCCATTTGACAAAAAAAGTAATAATCAGTTTCTTTTTATTGGCTTGAGACTATCTAGGGGCGACACAGCGGATCTTTTATAAAGAAAAACTACTAAGAGGTGCAGCCACTTTTGGCAAGGTTAAATTATGAAAGCAATTCTACCAGACAAAATTCATGAGTCACAAACATGCTGTCACTGCACCACTGAAAAAAAAATAAATAAATAAAATAAAGCCTCCTCTTCCCCTATGCCTAACATACATACTGATACAGATTTAGGGATTCAACTCTTTGCTGCAGTCAGATTTCTGGAATGGTAATCACTCCCTTGAGACTGGAGAGAGACTATTTATGAGAGAACGTAGTGACAGAACAAAGGAGAATGGTTTCAAACTGAAAGAGGATAGGTCTAGATTAGATATTGGGAAGGAATTCTTCATTGTGAGGGTGGTGAGGCCCTGGCACATGCTGACCAGAGAAGCTGGGGATTTTCCATCCCTGTAAATGCGCAAGGTCAGGTTGGATGGGATCCTGAGCAACCTGGTCGAGTGGAAGGTGTCCCTGCCCGTGGAACTGGATGATCTTTAAGGTCCCTTCCAGCCCAAAGAATTCTATGGTTATATGTGAAGTTTTCAAAATGGAATGAAGTTTTCCGCTGGCTCTAGCTGAAAATGTGGCATCCTTTGTTGGGAGGATGGAGGTAAATTAAGGAGAAATTAGGTTTTATTTATAAAGTAGATACTGATATCTAGTCAGTCTGGAAAGCACAAAAGTGTTAAAAAGACAAAGCTCTGCCCTGTGTTACAGGTTCTAGTGTTTTTATGGATTTCAGGAGGCTTCCTTCACCACAGTGAATTGATTTCTGTGTACAAAATACTAATTTGTGTCAATGAATAACTTCAGTAGTGCAAACAGTGGGTGAACTCAGTTGAGAAATTTGCATCGTGCAACAGAAATTAAGTTTTTTGTATGGCATCTGACTTTCACGTGTTCTACACAATCTTTTAAACCTACTGTTTCCTCTCTCCCTGTCCAGGCAGCCCAAGATCAATGCTCCAGGTTTCCCACTTATAAAAGCAGGTCTCAGGCCTCCACGAGCTAAATAAATTTAAAAATAAAATTTAAAAATAATTTTAAAATATTTTAAAAAGTCATACCCATTTTGCTGAGAGTTTTTTCCTGAGTGTAGTTAGAGAAAACCACAGACAGCTATCTTCTGCTTCACAATTTGTAAATACACTGCATAATATTGAGTAAAAGAGAAAGAAATTACTCATCGAGAATTTTCTCTGCAAGCATGAAATTAGAAATGGATTCTGAATTAAAACACAGCCAGAAATGGCAGAAATCCACATCTAGAAGTAAACAGCTTACAACTGCTTTAGGATAAATATTCTGCTATATTGCAGGAATTTAAAGAAATGAGAAAAAAGGGCAAGAAACACAGTGCACTGTACCTGTGGTTATATGGACTGTAGTTAAGCTGATCTTATGACACTCAAAAATTCTGTTTGTGTTTAAAGATAAGTGTTTGAAAGAAGAAGAATTGATCTTCACTGATATCCATCTGTGAAGTTCTGACCTCTGCTTTCATCAGCAAGCCTTTCTGCCAGGCAGCTGAGAGTCAAAAGAAAGCCTTGCTGTGAGATCTACCAAATTCACTGTGACCCTAATTCGTGCTGCCTTATGTTGAGAGTTTAACTACACCACCTTCACGAGGAGTGCAGTCTCTCCACACTCCCTTGAAGATCTACAGAAAGTTTTAGAATCAGGCCAGGCATCTGACAAAACTCTTCTGCTCCTAAACCACAAAAGATGCCTTTGTTTGAAAATGCAAAAACATAAATAACAAAATTTACTTTAATCAGGACAAAGGCTTTAACAGAAGACTGTGGTTTAGTTCTGGAATGAAGATTCTGGTGAGTATTTAACACTGTAGCATTTGCTTTTGATATATCCTCTCATCCTATTCTCTTCCCTGGCCATGGTGTTCATTAAAAAAGTCATGGGTAGCCTCTGATATCTGCAAATAAACCATCCATCCCCAGGCCTCATTAAGCTCCACTCACTGATTTACTGAGAAGCTCTTGACATCTTACAAAGTTCTCCATCTCAAATTTGTGAGTCTCCCCTATATCCTTCCTGATTTGGGTAAGAAAATGATGAGCCACTAATGTCACTCCAGACCCATGCCTTAGCCTGAGGGATAGAATTTCCCATCTTCAATCAAAAATATTACAATCCATTGAACACTGAAGTAACTTATCCTGGATTTATTTGCTGTAGTACAGTGACAAGTACTGTGTAAAATCCACTAATGGTGAGGATATCCACGAGGAACTCATGGAAAGGCCAACTTAAAACCTTTCTAAGTAGTAATGCAGACATAGCTTTGTCTGGATACAAGAAAAGGCATGGAATTGTATAAATCATGTTAATAATACTAGCTAATAAAATTCTTCTGTCAACAAATTTAAGGTTTTATTAGAGGCCTCCCAAATCCTTTTGCAACCTCTGTTATTGTCAAGCATAAAATACTGCTCCACACTTGAGAAACACATTCAGAATCCAGCATTATGTATTAAAATGGCTTGACATCTTCCCATTCTGTTGAGACAGAAACTGCTTTTCCATTTCTATGCAGCTCTTTTGAAGTTTACCAATAGTACCAATATTTGCTTTAGCTCTAAACAGCAGCCAGCTGAAATAGACAAGCAGCAATAACTTTAGACTCAGAAATATGGAAACAGCAAATCGTGCTCATTGATTAGCACTCTGAACACAATTTTATAAGACAGGCATTTGCATCAGGAAGGAAAGGGAGTAGTGGAGTGCTTTATTTTGGTTTTCCTTGGGTTTTTTGCTCTAGCTTGATACCAGGGTATGTTTAATACTCGCAGAGTTGGCAAAGAAGGTTTGTGAAATGTGGGCTGGGATCTATCTGGAACAGATTAGATGACCCATTCATGTTCCAAGCACCTGAACTGAAGGTAAATAGGTTTTGAAGCCTGAAACCTCCACCAGCAGTGATGGGACAGTGGAGTGCCCTGTAGACTCTGATTCCTGCCCTTTCATCTTGACCTGTGGTTGTTCCCAGAGGTATATATTGTATTTTCACTGTCTCTTGTAGGGATCCTAACAGTCTTTTTTCTCTCTTAGTTTGCATCTCTTTTGAGGATATTCATATCCCACCACAGGGGCAATAAACCACTAACAGAACCAAAAAGGGACCATGCTTTTGCTTCACTTTGCTGCTTTAAAAATCTTAGCTGAGGCTCTACTTTCCTGTGCTGTGTATTTTTTCACTGTGGTTATCTTGCTGCCATTTTTCCTTCTTCTCACCCAGACCAGCTCTAGGATCATTTATCCTACAGGCAGCTGTCTTTGTGGGACCACAAATCCTGCTTGAACCTCTCAACAGCAAACAAAATCCTTTGTGATTTCACATGTGTACTTTGTTTCACTGCCTTTAGACATTGCAGGGTTTTCTCTTTGTCCCTTGACCTCCCTGCTTTGCATTGAACCCTAAACTTAGACACGAGGCATTAATATGGACCTGAAATTATCTAATTCACAGGACAATTTCAAATTTTTAATAGGCTCATATAGCCTGATGACAAGATTCCCAAGTTTGCCAAGGAATCTCTTTTGTTAAATGGATATATCCAGAAGGATGCTAGACATAAATTTTTAAGGATGAGTTTGAGAAAGAAATTAAATATTAGTGGGTCTGACATCTATGAAATGCCTACCAGGTATGCTGAGGAGCTGAGGAAGGAACAGAGTTCTCAGTTAATTTTGCAGATGCAAGATGAAATCGTTGCTGTGTGCTGGCTTTAGGTGCTGATTTGATCCCCCTTAAACAACAGGAATTTGGGTTATGCAAAAGCTCTGCTGGTCAGGTGATAAAGCTTTGACAGTTGTGCACATGATTTTTCTACAGCTCAGAACTTCAGTCCCCAGCATGATGCATACATGAGGCTCCTTAGGTCTGTTTTCATGAATAATATGCTTACTTCGTTAAATTGTTAGGGAAAGTTAGAGAAAATTAGTAAGACTGCCATTCTTTTAAAATTAAAATTACTTTAGAGAAAAAAAAGTCTTAAAATTCTTCTTTTTCTTTTCCTTTTTCTTTTTCTTTTTCTTTTTCTTTTTCTTTTTCTTTTTCTTTTTCTTTTTCTTTTTCTTTTTCTTTTTCTTTTTCCTTTTTCTTTTTCTTTTTCTTTTTCTTTTTCTTTTTCTTTTTCTTTTNCTTTTCCTTTTCCTTTTCCTTTTCCTTTTCCTTTTCCTTTTCCTTTTCCTTTTCCTTTTCCTTTTCCTTTTCCTTTTCCTTTTCCTTTTTCTTTTTCTTTTTTTCTTTCTCTTTTTCTTTTTCTTTTTTCTTTTTCTTTCCCTTTCTTTTTCCTTTTCGTTTTCCGTTTTTCCTTTGGGCATTGTAGTCATCATGAATGACAGTATTTGAAAAGGAAGCTGCAGAGGATGTCCTGTCTTTATTTACATGTTTATAAACACAACTGCACTTTTAGTGGCCTTCCAGGTGTTGACATTCTCCCCACTCTGTTCAGCTCAGTGTTGCTTTATTACCCACACTGCTCAAGGACTTGTAGTTTGCTCACTGAGGATTGGTTCCAATGCATAGGGCTGAAGGTAAGTTTACATCTTCTCCAATTTTAAAAGGGCCATTAAGTTCAGATAATGTGAAATATAAATTTAAGAGAAAATCTGGGGAAATCATAATTAGGTGCAGAGACATTACATGAGTTTAATGACTGATATTTAATTTCAGTTTTCAGGATTATTAATTGAGAATTCTTATTTAGTTCATCTTTTTTTCCTTAATTAATTGTAAATTTATTTTCAAGCAATTAAGGCACAGATTCTTTTCAATCCCTAAGTGTTTGTGAGCTATATGCTAATGTTGTCTACCTTGCTTTCAAAACTCTGTCCTGTATATGTCTTTGAGCTCTTTCTGATTACATAATAATGCCTCCTGTAAATGTTATTTATACAGAAAGAGCAATCTCCTATATATATTCTGTAGGAAATTAAGTTATTTGGGACTCAGAGCTGAGCATTTCATGTATACTGATAGATTAGAAAGATTATCTGTCATAAAACCATAGAGAATGAAGAAAATTAAGAAATAGCATCATTCTGTGTGGCTCTGTAAAAAATGGCTGAGATGTTGTGCTGTGGTGTTTTATGGATTCTAAGTTACATGATCCTAACAAATAAAATCCATTTCATCTGACTGCAGCCACACACACATGATGTGCCCGTCCTGAAGCAACCACCTTCACTCTCAAGGGAAGAGCCACATCTCCAAGTAAGGGAAGCTGACTCCTTTCAATGCAAATTGCTTTTTGCATTTCATATCTTGATGGCAGAGAAAAGGTTCCATGTGCCAAAGCTGCACACCAACGGGGTGCTAAGGTGTGATATCCAGTGGGTTGGTACATCCACGCAGGAATTCAGCTGCTGTTTCCCTGTTTGGCACCATGTAAGGAATCCAGCTTTCTCCTTCCAAAGCTCTGCATCTGGATGCATACAAAATGAGAGAGCTGGTGCATTAATTTGGTCTTTATTCTCCTGGAGGAGCATTGTTCCAATCAAAAGTGAATGCTGACTACTAACGAAGGATACAACAACAGAAGACAGCACCAATGGCTAAAGACTTAAACCTCACAAGGAACTATTTGAGTAACTAGAAATTGTTTTGCCCTTATTTTTCAGAGTTAGATCATGTCTACAATGTGATTTTCTAGTCTCATTTCTTTATACCACAGCACTGAAATGTCTACTTTTCCATTTGGTCTTTCCAAAAATCACCATCAAATCTGCCCTGGCACCTCATGTCAGAAGTAACTCTTTGGCCTAAAAATCCACCCACAACTCAGAGCCCTCAGATTCTGAGACAGAGAGGTTGTGATTTAACAGAGAGAAGCTTTGCTGCACAGCAACACCACTAATTTTTTTCTCAAGGCAGGTGAAGAGGCCTCTTGGGAGGAAAAACATCAGGGAATAGAAATTTATTAAGATAGTTTTCAGCCAAATAATGTCCATGGATTTATACATTAATAGAAACTATTTCAAGAACTGAGCTGCTATTGATATTTGGGATCTATCAAAATTGGAAAAAGTAAGAAAAAAAAAAAGATGTTTCAGATCAATAAAATATTATGCAGCAAAAGAAAGCACAAACAAATTCTTCTTTTTTAAAAAAAAATAATTGAATAGTTTACAGGACTAGTAGAAGGAAATACACTTTTTTGTCTAAATGACCAGTTCCACTGAGAAAAATCAAGCTGGCCAACAGCTTGATTGGTTGTATCGATGGCCTCTCTGGCAACAATTCATCCACTGTGAACAAAAATAAATAAATAAATAAAGATATCTCCCGAGGCTGTTTCAAAGGAAAAAATGACCATTCAATGAAATGTTCATGAAAGTGACTCCTGGAGAAGCTCAGACTCAAATTGTGTTGTGTTTCCAGCTTCAGTTGACACATGGCTGCTTGGCTGTTCTTTGGCTCATGAATTCTGTGTCTCAGATCCCTTTTCTTCTTTGTAAACTGTGATTCCTGGATCAACCAGGTGTACACCAGTGTGACATTTCAGGGTCAAAGTGTTTTCAAGTTTTCATCAAAAGGTCACAGTCTGCCATCAGAAAACCTGATTATTATTATTTAAAATCCATTAATTATCTTTTCTTGAGTGAAAGAACAATTCCTCAGACAGCTAAAGAGTGTTAATCACAAAGTCAGACTTAAAGAAGGTTATGGGACCTCAATCATTGTAGGGTTGACTATTTCAGTGGTCACAATATGAAAAAGTTAACTTTGGTGCATTATAAAGAGTATCTGAATAAATAAACACATTCAGAGTCATGATGATGAAGTTTCTGCCTCAAAAGCAACAGAGAAAATATTTGGAATAAATAATTATCTGCTGCTGTCTTTTCAAGTGAGATAGCAGCAAACAGGGGGTCTAATATAGCATGGCTTCTATCCTTTATTGAGTTTCCAAGGTTAAGAGAGCAAATGACAAATATGATTGTTGTTTGCTATCAGCCTCCATTTCAGTGTGCTCACGTGAGGAACACTGTGTTTCTGCTTTATTCACAACTTCAACTCAATTAGATGCATCTTTCTGAGGCCAAACACCTTTGTACAAACACACATTCTTCCCATAATTACCTTTTAAACAGAGAGCTTTCTCAATATTTATAAAAAATCAACTTTCTGAGAATCTTCTCTGTATTGGTACAAGCTCCTTATGTCTCTGTGAGGCTTTTTTACAGACAGAGGTTTCAGTCATTTATCAACACAGTTATTTTTAAAGCACCTTGTACTGAGACCTGGTATCACAGTTGCAAGGTAGAAAGGAGAGTCCTCACTTTTAGTCACCATTGGCCTCAATTTTTTGACTGCTTTCTTGCTTTCTTTAGAAAGTACAAGTGATTTCTAAGTTTAGCTAGATTTTTTTCTCTCTCTCCCTCTTTCTGTCTTCTGTGACTTATTCAAATAGTTAGTCTTCCCTCTTAATTAGGAACAATCTGTAATAGTGGTGTTAATATTAGCTAGGAGATACAATGATGGATCACTACATCATCTCACTTTGTTTTGAAATATGACCAAAAGTATGCTTGTAGGTAGAAATAGGAGCCCTGCAAGGCACGATTTCCAGTTAAGTTAGAAGGGTTATAGAGGTAATAAGGGTTACAAGATAGGAAACAGCAGATGGTTTTGCAAAGGAGAACACAGGGCAATGATGGCTGTTGCAACTGGAACAGTCTTTTCAAATTCTCTTTAAATGTAAAGTAGCCAAGCTCTATTTTTTAGTTACATGTAGCACCATTTTTGTCTACCACTGGTGAAAGACTATAATACTCCATCAGCTGATGCAAATTAGTGTAACTCTATGGATATATTCCTTCTGCCCTCGTGTCCCAACAAGGCTCTGCAGTGCCCCAGGCTGGGGGCAGAGTGGAAATCATAAGCCAGAGTGTGCCCAGCTGGGCAAGGAGCCCCATTGGCCTCCAGTCCTTCTGAGTCCACAATAGTGTGGCCAGCAGGACCAGGGCAGTGATTGTCCCTCTGTGCTGGGCACTGGGGAGGACACACCTTGAATCCTGTGTCCAGTTTTGGGACTTTCAATTCGAAATGTACATTGGGGTGCTGGAGCATGTTCAGAGAAGGGCAACAAAGCTGGGGAAGGATCTGGAGCACAAATCTGACAAGGAGCAGCTGAGAGAGATGTGTAGCCTGGAGAAAAGGAGGCTTAGGGATGACCTTATTGTTCACTGCAGCTACCTGGAGGTAGAGGGGCAGTCTCTTCTCCCAGGTAAAAAGTGACAGAACAAGAGAAAATGGACTCAAGTTATGGCAGGGGGGCGTTAGATAAAATATTAGGAAAAATTTCTTCACCTAAAGGGTTGTCCAAGACTGGAACAGGTTGCCCAGACTTTTGGTTGAGCCACCATTTCTGCAGATATTTAAAAGACATGGTATGTAGGGGCATGGTTTCATGATGGATACGACAGTGCTGGATAATAGATGGACTTGATGGTCTTTTAGAGGTACATTCAAACAAAAAAAATTCTACAATTCTATGACCTATACTGATGAAATTTACCAACTTATTCTCTAAAGATCCACATCTCTGCATTTAATTAAGATTTTCTGATCTTATAGATTTCCAGAGTCTATGACTTTTATCTTTTCCAGTTGTCATGTACAACTGGAAAAAAAAAAATCATTTTTTCCAGGAAATGTATGAATTGTTATCACAGAACCTATGATGTAGTCACATACTCACAGACTTCTACAACAGCAGTTTGCTAGCACTGTTCATCTCTTCATTATTGTGCCCACCAAGACAAAGAAGCTGAATATGTGGGGTTCCTACTCTTCTCAAAAGCAAAGTAAAACAAATCCATTCTCCTCTTTGCAATCACTGTTATTTCTATGAGTCTGGTTCAGTTTGCACTTTAATTTGGGAGAGTTCAAGCAACCATTTCTATGTGGTATCTTTGAGGATATAATAAACATCAAAGGATCATCAACTTCAGAAGCTATTGCAGATGTTCCAGGGAGGAAAGCAAAAAAGATTATGCATTTAGGAAAGGTATAATAGATGTGTTTGCACAGTTATAGGCTGGAGTTGGTGTGGCTGGGCAGTGCCCAGGCAGAAAGGGACCAGGAGGGGCTGGTCAGAAGCCAGATGAACGTAAGCCAGCTCTGTGCCCTGCTGGCCAAGAAGGCCGATGGCATCCTCAAGGGTATCCTGGCTTGTATCAGCAATAGTGTGGCCAGCAGGAGCAGGGAGGTCATTCTTCCCCTGTACTCACCACTGGTGAGATCACTTTGAGTGCTGTGTCCAGTTCTGGACCCTCAGTTTGGGAAGGACCTTGAGATGCTGGAGCAAGACCAGAGGAGGCAACGAGGCTGGAGAGGGGCTGGGAACACAAAACCTGTGAGAAATGACTGTGGGACCTGGGGATGTTGAGCCTGGAGGAAAGGAAACTAAGGGGTGACCTTATCACTCTTGACAACTCCCTGAATGTGGCTGTAGTGAGGTGGGGTTGATCTCTTTCACCAGGCAGCAACTGGCAGAACCAGAGGACACAGCCTCAAGCTGTGCCAAGGGAAATATAGACTGGATGTTAGGAAGAAGATTTTCACAGAAAGAATAATTACATACTGAAATGGCCTGCTTGGGGAGATGGTGGAGTCACCATCCCTGGATATGTTTAAAAAAAGACTGGATATGTTTAAAAAAAGACTGGATGTAGCACCCGATGTCATGGTCTAGTTGAGGTGTTAGGGCATGGGTTGGACTCAATGACCTTGGAGGTCTCTTCCAACCCTGTGATTCTGTAAATGTCATGTAAATGCAAATATGAAGATGTAACCAATTTTCCAGTAGAGTAATTTTGGCAGCATTATTTTAAAAATATTTTCAGCAGAATCTAATACTGCCAAAAATGCATGTTCTAATGAAAATTAGGCAACTTATTGAAATGAAAACTGAAGAGTTCAGAGACTCAGTCAGGTAGCTGTCAGTCTGTTTTCTCATATAATCAATTTAACATCCCTCCATCACATGTATAGTTCATCTGCTTCATGGGATCGGCCAGTTTGCTTCCAGGTTTTTTCATGAAGTTCACACTAAGTTTTCTTCCTCTTGGTGAAATTTTTTGTTGTCTTTTTTAGCATCACTTATAGCTCTCAGTTTTTGTACAACAGGTATTTTCCTTCAGTTATTGATGATTATATGATGACTCCATTTTAGTTCATCACAGCAAATACAGTCAAAAGGCATTTTAGCTCTATTATTTGCAATTATGCAGATTCTAAGCATAGCATTTCATAACTCATCAGTGTTGGAGTTTCCTTTTTTGTTTGATAGACTGCTTGAATGAATCTTCACAGGCTTGAGTCAGTTGCCTATTCAGAGGTGTCAAGTGTTATTTGCAACACCCACAGATAGCTGAGACACCTTCCCAGGGCTGGCAGCTGCTACACAGAACATGTGGGATGGTGGTGCTCGCCTGGAGCAGCAGCTGGAAGAGGAGCAGAACTGGAATATGAAATGGCACCAGCCACCCACCCATCCTGGGCACAGTTATCCTGCCTTTACCAGGTGGGATTCATTTTAATACTCTTAAATATAAGTATTTACAAATAGATGTTTACCTCTTCTTTTAGTGTCTAAGACTCCACTATGATTGGTTGAGATTTGAGATGCATTTCTGTTGTTTGAATGTCATCTCCAGTGGACAAGATATTTAGTGCACCCTGATTTTCCTCCAGGTGCCACTCCCAGGAGTCATGTACTCTTAGAAGTTCTGTGTCATAGGTTCTCAGGTAGTCCTGGGTAGCTTTGGGTGTTCCAGGTGCCATCAGACACCCATCTATACACATCCCATTCCCTGGCTCATCTTGTCAGCTCAACCAAGAGAGCTCCATCAACTTTAGGAGCTAAGAGGATCTCCCCCTCTGCTTACATTGTGTAGTGGTAATAGTCAGACACTCTCAGGTAGGTATGGAGGTGTTTGAGATAGCAGAGGCACGTGGGGCTGGCAGATACCACATCAGACCCACGACTTATCCAGGGATCCTCTGGACTAGCACAGACCAGGCAAGGCACCCCACTGCCTCCCAGGCGATTGAGCAGGGCCATAGATCACCACCAACTAATGTAAGAAGCCAGTGGATGTTGAGAAGCAGACCTCTGATATAGTTGTCTCAAATTGGGTCCAAACACACTCCCACTATACTTGGGAAAAAAAAAAATCAATTTTGGAAATGTTATGTAAGATCTATTATGTAAAAGAGAATGTGCAAGGTCCTTGATCTTGCCCATTATGTTCTGCTTCTGAGAGCAGCCATTACTTTCATATTCTATGAGGCCAGTTGTGATGGGCTGACCCCAGACAGCAGCCAAATACTGACCCTGAATTTCCCTCACTCCCTTCTTAGAAGATATGGGAGCTGGAGGAAATTAAAGGAAAGCAAAAGGACTTGTGAATTGAGATAATGATAATTTAATAGGAGAAATGAAAACTGTGTGTGCAAGTAAAGCAAAAATGTGAATTAATTCACTATTTCCCATTGGTGGGCAAATTTCCTTCTGTCTCCTGGTTGCCTCAGCTTGCATAACAGGTTCTTGGAAAGACAAATGCCATAACTGAAATTTATGCTTCCTTCTCCTTACTTTGAGTTTTATTGCTGAATATGATGTCATGTGGCTCGGAATAACTCTTTGGTCATTTTGGGGCAGCTCTCCTGGATATATTTCTTCCCAGCCTGTTGCTCAGTCCTAATCCTCTTAGTTGGGAGGGTGAGGGAAGAGAGTGAGAAAACCTTGATTCTGTACAAGAGGTGCCAAAACACTGCAATGTTATCCATGCTGTTTTAATCCCCATAAAGGCTGTGACAAAGGAATTCACCTGTGGAACTTCATCCCAGCCAAACCCAGTTACACCATTGCACCCAGACATGCAGATTGTCTTCTGGGCCATACTTGTGCAATACTGCAGTAAGTCCAATATTCCACTGCAATTCTTTCCCATATCATTGTTCTCATTAATCCTGAAGGTCTCTGTCACTTCTGTGACACATTATAGTAGACAATGCTACTTTGAAGGACAGACTTGGTCTACAGCCAAGCAGAATAAAAGATTCAAGTGTTTCATTTAGGAAGATGGGAAAGAATGGGGTTTTCAAAAATGAGATAACAGACCTCATCCTAGCTTGACTGTCCTGTCTTCAGTGCCAAGTATCTCACTGATAAACCAAGACCAAAGCTGGGTATTGTGTTTAAATTGTATTAACTGGGAATAAGAAAATTCTAATTTTGACATACATTTGATATATGCACTTTTCATATTTCATAACCTTTATGAGCTACAGAACATTGTTATTATTGTAGATTCAAAGTTGTCCCCAGGTTTATTTTAGACCATCATAGCTGAGTAGAACAGAATTTTTCACAAAAGTTTAGACTTCAGTCCTACACCTGTACTGCCAGGAGCCAATTTGTTATTGTGTTGTCTAAGAATATTGTGATACAGCAAATAACATGTCACAATAAAGTTGGGAACTAAAATAAGACTTAACTAGAAAGTGTAATGAGATCAAAACCTGAAGCTTTTGATCACATCAACAACTTTCCTAGTGCTTGTGTGAAAAGCATGTTTCACAGGGGATTTACAATTCATTGTCATCTTTGTCCATTGCATACTGACAGACTTGCCACTAGTCAGTTAAATCAGGCAAATTATTTCTTCTTTTAGCATTAATGAAGTTTAACTCTCCTTGTTAATGCAAAGCAGACTATTAGTTTAATTGTTGTTGATTGACCAGGTATCGTACGACACGTTAGAAACTTGGGAAATTAAAATTGGATTACCCACCACACTCTTGAGTTGAGCTTTTCTGGCACAAGATTCCTGCTAACATTTCCCTTCTAGTCTTCTATTCCAGGAGTGCTAAAAAAAGAAGAAAAAAACCCAAAAAAAACAAAAAATAAAACAATGGAAGAAAAGAACAGAAAATGAGTTTATATTGGATTTGGGTAACTGACAGTGATTGCTATAAAATCACAGATTAAATAACGTATTTCTGAAGTGTTCAGTGCATTTATGTTCAGAGAGTAAAATCTCTTGCCTTTTTATCAGTCTCCCTCTCTGTCTGGAATACAGACACATACACTGAAACTATTATTTAAAGACAGAACCCACATCAACATTGAGCACTTCAGTGCTGTAAAAATGGTGAAACAAAGATGGCTCACAGAGACTGACTGGATACCATATGCTGTTTTGAAAGGATGTTCCATCCTACTTTAAGGCAGTGATGTCAGTCCAAAGCATGTGTGTGAGGGTTCCTGCTGGGTTCATACCCACTTTCAGGGCAGCTCCCTGAAAAGGAAAATTCATCTTTAAACATCCTGTGATACTGACCGTTGACCTATCCATGGGAGGGAGGTGGGCACTCTGTTTAGAAGGAGAATATCTGTCGGGTTTGCTGCTTTTGCAGAAATTTTCCCAAGCTAATAAAGTCCTTTTTCTCCCTGCTGCGAGATGAAAGAAGAAGCTGAAACCCTTCAGGTCTTGCTTCCAAGGATTTATTTTTTCTTATCTACAACATTCTTTCTCTGACCTACCAAGGTCTTTCTGGCAGGACAGCCGAAGGCAAACTCTCCGCCTGAGAGGCAGTGTTCGTCTTTTATACAAAAAACTACATTTACATTATTTACAATTACTTTCCAATGCCTATCACCTATGTTAGACAGTCAGTCAGTCTCTACTCTAAACCAATCACCTGTGCTGCCATCACAGCAGAAATGAAGAGAGTGAAGAAGAAGGAAGAAACCCAAAAAGCCACGAGGTTACTCCATCTTGGCATCACATACCCCGATGTACTAAAACCCAAAATCTACTTTTACACCCTGTGACAAACTTATTATTACTCTATTGAAACTCTTGTGACCTGTAATTCTTCTTTTAAGGTTGGTAATCGTTCCCATGGGCTAAAATCCAAACCACAGGTATTTTGGGCTCTTTTCCAAGGTTTCTAAGCCTTCTGCCTGGGTCTCTGAGCCTTTAAGTGCAGCCAGAGATGAACCTTGTGTTCCCACAAATATCTAGCACTGATAGCCCTTCATCATTGCTAAACCTACTCCTTCATCATTGCTAAACTGCCTTTTTTTATGGCAAAGCCTTAGCAGAGTTCTAAGCCCTGATTCAGCTTTGCAGTAATTGCCAGCTCCAACAGTGCACTGCTGGCACAGCCCGTGACAGGCGAAGGATTTGCTCGCTGACTATGCAAGATGGGCAGATGTTGGGTGAGAGATGGAGAAGTGACTTGCCAGAGTCAAACACAGGACTCCGTGTGGTGCCCTGCCAACTTTCCCTGCAGGATCCTGCCTGATAAACTCATTAAAGTTCACAGCAGAATTTGGAATTGAATTTGAATAGGCTTAGTAACACAGAAGTTTATTAATTAACTGTGAAATCTCTCTTAAATGTAGGAATGGTAACACCAAAGTTTATCAATTGTGACATGAATGTATAGGAACAACAGCAATTTAGTAACTTGGAAAGAAGTGAAACAAAGAAAAAATCTCGTAATGAACACAAACAGAGCAAAGAGGAACATTAAAGATTAGATCTTCTCTGTCTACTGCATTAATCACATAGAAAGAAGAAACTCTACATCTATGGGGACTGGCACATATCAGTGGTATTTGATATAAATGGGATATATCATTATAATAATACTACTGCTACTACTCTGGACCTGAGAGACATGTAGCTCTCACATCTAAAATCCAGCCCTGATGTCAGTGGATGCTGCTCTGCCAGTGTCAATGAATTGTGGATGGCATGGATTTGCCCATTTCATTTCAATATGCTGGAAAGGACATATTTTTCCTTAGGAAAACTGATGGATATTAAGCTGACTAGAAGAGCAATGTTGAGTTTTAGCCTGTTTTGTATCCTGGCATTTCCCCCTTCTTTTTGCAGACTTAAAAATGAAAAACAGGTTTAGGAAGCTTGGCATATTTCCAACACAAATTGACAATCCAGCCATGCAAATATTTGTGCCCAAATAGTTTCCAGCCTGGACAGACTTACAGTGTTCACCTGTACTCATTAAATGTCAATATCAGAGGAAGGAGATACTCTCAAATATGTGTTTATTTTGTAAAGCAGAGTCAACCCACTCCTGTCTAAAGGTTTATCTTGTAGTGAAGATTTAGGTACATAATTTAATATTGTACAAAAATTTTTATTCAAGGCTGACATTTGAAGAGGAAAAAAAAAAATTAAGAACATAGCCTGACAATAAGTTGACATTTAAATTAATTGACTTTATTTTTAAGCTTCTACTATAAAAGTTGTTATGATTATTATTTGTCTTGTATTATCTCTTTCCTTCTGATTTTGCTGGTGAAAAGGCAGAAAAGGACGATTTAATTTGCTGACTTTTAAGGCATTCAGAAATAATTTAAACACCGAAGGTGTCTATTAAGAAACAATCTATTACATTTTTGCTATGAATGTGTTCTGATAAGACAGCAGAATGCAGCACTCACGAAGGCAAAGCGAAGTGTCAAAGACAGATAGCAGAATCTAAACAAACTTTGATTACCAATTCAAGCCTACACATTGGTAAGGGTACAATTAAATTGTTATGAGAAATTTTCTTCAAATTGATAATAATAATAAAGGGAAAGTTAATGTCTTCAAAATAGTATCTCATAAGTGACATTCTGACTAGTTATAAAATGAGAATGAATTTTTAAATTTAGTCCTAGTGATGATTGCCCAATATTCACAATTTGGGTAATCTAGTATATCTAAATATTGTTGCTGCAGTTTCACAGTTAAGACTTTTTTTTTTTCCCTATCATATTGTGAGCATGGGAATGTAGCTATGTTTTCATGTACAAATAAAGTAAATTATATTACTGACAAAAGGTATGCCATATAGAGCATAGAATGAGTTGTTTCTTTACGAGTTCATACAACTTACAAGAAAGCATGAAGAAGTAAATATCCTTTGGGTTACAAATGGCTGAGGCCTTGTTTCATCAGGATTGAATAAGACAATACGAATTCACATGCTGACATGCACCAAGAAAAAAAATTCTGATGACAACTCAGATAGACAGGGTTTCCCTATCCATGTCAGAGCAGATTTCAATGAGAAGGATCTCCAAAATTACACTCAGATAGAAAGGACTGAGATGTCTGAGTGCAAATCTGTCTATTCCTCCTCCTCTGAAACCACAGTGAGTGGAGGCTGTTGGAAGTGAGCAATGAGCACATTCTGAAATCAAAAACTGTTGAAAGTTGAAGAACTACAGGCTATGAATTAATCCTATTGCCATGCTGCCCACTGCTTCACACAAACAGCCTCTGGGGATCCAGGTATGCTTGGAAATAAATGCAGTAAGGCAGGAATATGTCAAATGGCGAAAATTGTAAAAGACCAGACTTTCTTGTTTTGACAAGGAGACAAGGGAGACACAAAAAAAGTATTTGGAAAACCAATAGGAGAACTGAAACTGGAGGAAATAATGGTACTCAAAAAACAACATGAATTGCAAACTGGGCTATGAAAATCCTTACCACAGAATACTATAGAGGCAAGAGTATATCAGGGTTGAGAGAGCAAGATGACATTTCAATGGTCATCAGAATAACCACAATGATAATTGTTAACTTGATGAATATTTTATGCTGCTTAATAACTATTTATTCTGTAATGGATTATTGTTAGCAAACATTTGCCTTTCAAAATGTCTGACATCTCCTCCTATTTTTGCTGGAAGTGAACCGGACTATTGGTAAATATACACCTTCTCAGTAAAGACTTTGGAATTACCTTTCAAGTTCCATATGGAAATGAAACTATACTCCCTAAGGGAAAGATGGTGGATATTATGACTGAGACATCAGGTGTTTAAAATTGTTCCCACAGAGTTCAGTACAGGATTAAAATTTTACTGTGTTGGGAGAGGTATAAGAAAACATTTTGCTGAATAGAGAACCAATATGATAAACTGAGACATTTTCCAATTATCCTGAGGTGAATACAAGCTACAACTCATTCCTAAACCACATTTGAAAGCTGCACTGAATATTTCTTGATGATCAAGTCATTTTTTAAGTGTAGTGGAAGGCAAGTTTTAAGTTTTTTACTTCCCCAGTGTGTTCGAGGACAGATGCCAGTATGAAAATACAGGGACAATTACTTGCAACCAAAATGGTAATTAGCTTTCAGAAAGGTTAGTGTTTTATTTTTTCTTTCTTACTCTGTAATGAAAAAAGGGCTAATAAAAAATGGTCACATGACTGTTCAAAGTGTTTTGAATCTTGGTTAAGTAAGTCAACCACAAGGAAGAAACATTTTTCACAGACACAATGAGGGTACCATGTTCTGAAGTGCTTGCACAATTACATTTTCAGTAAGTAAGGTAAAATTATGTGCAAGACAGGGACATTTAGCATAAAAATAGTATTAATAATTCATATGCTGAGCTAAATAGTGGATTGATAAGATAAAGTGGTGGGGGAAAAACCCAACAATAAACCTGACCACTAGACAGAAACAAGGGAATAAAAAATCTCATATAAAACAGAAGGACAATAGGAGATGTGAAAATACCATTTATACTGATTCAGACTTTTTTTTATAAGTGTACAGATCAAGTGTTACAGTGGAAGAGTGATTCTGATTTCTCTTTTTTGCCTGCTGCTTATCTCAAGCCAGAGTGACTCAGTGCAGAACCTCACCTTCTATCTCACCAACCACCTACATTGTGTTTATCTTCCCTGCACCTCAATATTGAAAAAAAAAGTTCTCTGGATAAAGGAATTTATTAGTACTATGTGAGGAAGGGAATGGACAAAGTGGTCCAGGCCTAAAATAGATTTTGCTGTCCTGGACTTAAAATTCCAGGGTTTTTATTTATGAATCTTTCTCAGAATCTGAAGTTTTACCTGAAGTATCTTGCAAGAGCTGAGTGAGCTGGCACCTAATTAATATTGTCTTTCTGGGATTCAGAAATTATGCCTTTTCTCATTTTACAATCCCAAAGAAATATGAGAAATACTTAGCATATTCCTGAAATTAAAATCCTCATAAAATGGACTTCCTTCCAGGTGACACTTTCTGTCACATACATGAGCAGAGCTCCAAGTCATAGTCTCAAAACAGCACATGAAACAAGAGCAAATTAATGGGAGAGAAGCCACTAACAGCAGCTGGAAGATGAGAACATTCAGTGAGAATGATCAAGGTACAACAAACTCCTTTTCCTGCTCCTCAGGTTTATATATCAATAGTCATTCTCACTCCGCTGACCAGGGCTTTAAGATCAGGGCAGAGATGAGGAGAAAGCAGAGACGAGGACCCACTTCAAAGAAGTAATGTTCTGGCCCTTGTGGGCCTTCCTTCATGTTTATCTGAGAGAAGTAATAACTCCCTGCAATGCCAGTTCCAGGGGAACCACATTGTGTGACCTGCTGAGTCTCCACTTCATTAGAGGTCTCTCATAGAATCATAGAAGAATTTGAGTGGGAAGGGACCTTTAAAGTTCATCAGTTCAAATCCCTGGCAATGAGCAGGGGCATCTACAACTACTCATTACTCAATACAACTTGACTTTGAATGTTTCCACAGATGGGCAACTACCACCTTTCTGGGCAACCTGGTCCAGTGTTTTACCACCCTCATTGTAAAGGATTTAGTCTTTAGATCTTGTCTGAATCTACCATCTCTTAGTTTAAAAACAATACTCCTTGTCTTGTCACAACAGACCCTTCTATTAAGTCTGTCCCATCTTTCTTAGAAGCCTGAAGTACTGAAAGACTGCAATGAGGTCTCCCTAGATCCTTCTCTTCTCTGAATAACCCCAGCTCTCTCAGACTGTCTTCTCAGCAGAGGTGTTCCAGCCCTCTGCTTATTTTGTGTTCCTGTTCTGGACTCTCTCCAGCAGGTTCATGTCTTTTCTGCACTGGAGGCAGCAGAGCTGGATAGAGCACTGCAAATGGGGTGTCACCAGAGTGAAGTGAGGGGCAGAATCCAATCCCTCACCTGCCCACACTCCTTCGGATGGAGCCCAGGATTAGCTAGCATTCTGGGCTGTGAGTGTGCTTTGCCAAGTCATGTCCAGCTTTCCAGCTACCAGTAGCCCCAAGTCCTTCTCAGAGCTCTTCTCAATCTGTTCATCCCCCAGCTTGTATTTATACCAAGACCTTGCACCTGGCCTTGTTAAATCACTTGGGATTCCCATGGACCCACTTCTGAAGCTTGTCCAGGTCCCTCTGGGTGGCATCTCATCCTTCAGGTGTGACAACCTCATGACTCAGCTTGGCAACGTTTAGAAATTTTCTGTAGGTGCACTTGACTCTACTGTCCATGACAGGAAGAAGAAATTAATTAGCCCTGGTCCCAACACAGACCTCTAAGTGATATAATTTTTGTCCATCCAGACACTTTGTCATTGGCCTCCGTCCTCGGGATGCAACCACCCAACCAATTCCTCATTCACCACAATCTACCCATCAAATTCATCTCTCTCTGATTTAGAAGGAAGAATGTTGTGGAAGACTATTTGAAAGCCCTTACAGAAGTCCAGGCAAATGACATCTGTAACACTTCCTTTGTCCCCTGATGTGGTCACTCCATCATGCTCAGGCAGGACTTTCCCTCGGTGAAGCCATGCTGGCTGTCCCAAATCACCTCCTTGCTCTCTGTATACTTATCAGGACTTCTGAGATGCTCCCTGATCTTCCCATACATGGAGGGGAGTCTGAAAGGGTGGTAGTTCCCAGGGTCCTCCTTTCAACACCTTTTAAAAATAGGTGCAATACTTCCCTTTTTTTCAGCCAATAGGGTCTTCATCGGTCTTTGCAAACATCATGAAAAATGGCTTGGCAATAACATTATTGACAGTTCCCTCTGGGCAACAATGTCAGCCAATTCCCTCAGGACTCTGGGACGCACCTCAGCAGGTCCCACAGGTCTCAGCTTTCTGCCTCCCTCTTTTAGCTGAGCAGAAGCCTTGGGACCTTTCATTTTGAGACAGGAGGACTCGTTGTGTTATGTTCTTGTTTCACAAAAGCTTTACAGCCACACACAAATATAGAGTGTTGTGGTATGATCTCTTTTAAAAGCTAAATGGTATTCTGTAATGGTTTGTTCCTGTTGCATCCCCCTATATTGTTGGTTTTTTCCAAGTTTTATCCTCACCTTTTTGTAGAATGTTCCTTGTTCCTCCTATCCCTGGTGTCAATCCTCCTAAGTACCAGCCTTTTGTTCCAGTTTCTTCCCTGTCCATCATTGTTACCCTGCCCCTTTTTCCGGAATCTTCCCTGTCACTCCAACCCCAGACCAATCCTTCAAATGTACCTCCCCTTGGGCGTGCTGGGGTGTTTCCCAAACCTCGACACCCCATTGGGGCATGTGACCTGTCCTCTCCTCCCCTTTACCCTGGTTGGGCCCAAAGTTATATTGACATCCCCCCGAATCCTCCCCTGCAGAGTTCCTACTCGTTGTTTATTTGTATCCACCCCCGATTTGTTATTGTATAAAAACCCCTGCACTGGAATGCTTTCTGCTTTTTGTTGCTGGGTGTTTTTTAGATTAAGTTGCCTTAGAAGCCGCATGAGAGACCTTTCCCTGATTTCTGCCAAGATTTATGGCAGTGATGCAACACTTGCTGTAGAGAGCAGCCTTGCTGCTGAGCTTGGCAGCTCTTGATCTACTGCTGCCAGACCCATCAGTGGCCATACTCAGCACAGTCTGGGTAAGAGTTAGTGGGCTGAAGTTATTTTTTCTGGCACTGCATCAGTAGAGTGGAGGGATTTCTGGAAGTGATTTAGCCACTACTCCTGTCGTAGCAAGACTAGCTCTAAAGTTATCTCTAGTTTTCTGTTAGAGCAGATCCTTGTCCAGTTGAGCTGTGGCATTCTTCAGGGATGGAGAGATCACAGTGTCTGTGGTTAACCTGTGAGGAATGAATCTTTGTGAATAATCATGCACAGCATTTGATTGAAATGTGTCTTGTGACAACTATGATTCTTCTTTTTCTTTCCACTGTATCCTGGAGAAAAGCTTAACTTTATGTTCTAGTGATTCTTCAGGTAGCTGAATGTAGCAAATACATTTTGTTGTAGACTTCCCTTTTCTAAGCTAAAGAAGCTTCATTTTTTAAGCCGTTTTTTGTTGACAACGGAATCCAGAATCACAGCTCCACCTTTGAGCTTGGCAATCTGGTAAATTTAATACTCACCAAACAGTGGATCCATCCAGTGCATTTATTCTCATTATGGTTGCAAGGATACTGTAGAAACTGTGTTGCAAGCGTTCTTAAGACCAATGTAAATTATTTAAATTCCACTCTACTCATGGTCACAGATGCTGCTGTTTCATCGTCAAAAAAAATCTGTTTGGTCAGGGACAATTTACCCTGATTTATTACACATGATTTATCTGCACTTTGTTCCCAATTATCTTGTCTCTCGTGTATCTAGAAACGGTTTCTACATATAACATTTTTTATCAAGAAGCCCTGGGAAGAATCTCAAGAACCAACCTCTGTGATCCAACAAGAAGATTTTGCAGAGATCAGAATGTTAGAAGTGTTTGGATTGGAAAGAACCTTAAAAGGACCATCTAGAGTGAGTCCCACTTCCATAGGCAGGGTTTCCATCCTCTAAGAATTTCATATAAAGTGGAATACCAAGAAGGGACAAACTGTATGACAACTTGCAGTTTGATTTACAGTTTCTCAAGGAGTTCTGTTCTCCACAGTTCAGGAACTACAAGAAAAAAGATTTAATTCACAATACGCCCTCACCTGGATCATTGATTTTTGTGAATCCTGGTTTTGGAGCTTGAATTCACTTTGCACTGGCATTAACATTAGGGCTGTGCGTCTTCTAATATATCTGGATGTTATGGTGCCTAAATTTGTCATTTTGGTCCTTAACATTAGGATTTGTGTTCAGCATTGATACTTGGGAAATCCACTGTGTGCCTCAATGGTACTCAGAGTAGGCAGAAGTGAAGGTGACATAAACATTTATTTTCATGATGACAAGAGAAGTTAGAGTCTGGAGTCAGAAAGATCTGACATAAGTGTGCCTCAGTAAATTTGCAGCCTGAGTCAGACCCTCAGAATTCCCACACATTGTCAGGCAGAGAATACATCTCAAAAGCAGAAAATACAGACAGAAAAGATTTTAAAATAGCAAATAGGAAATTCAAAGAAAGTAGCAAGTTTGAGATACCACATATATTTTTCTTAGCAAGGTGACTCAATAAAGGAAGGTGAAGCTCAGTTATTATGATTTATTTAAAAGAAAGCTAGGGAGAAATTACTTGTTCTGAAATCTTACCCAAGCCCTGGATTTGGTTTTAAAGTTCCCAAGTTCCGTTCTTGCTCTAGATGTAGATGTTCACAATTACAGAGCATTACCTACACAGAGCAAAAGATTGTGCATTTTAGAAATCCTTTTTTATATTAGAATATTCAGAGAGTATATAAGAGATAAAATAATTCTAGAGATATTTTTTAGCAAGTATGAATATCTGGACAGTAATCAGAGGACACGTGAGTACAGGGAGGTTTTTATTTTTCTTTTTAGTGGTCTGGGCTTATTTGGGTTGAAGCTTACGAAAAAAGAAGTGCTTCTTTCCTTTTCCTCCTCTGCATTCAGTAAGTGGTAAAACTTGAGCTGTGCTGCCAAAATAATCACAGCTTAAAAAGCTTCTTTAAGGGATGAGCATTATCTCAATTATCATAGTTCTTCCAAAGGTATGAGCACAGAGGACATCAATCTGATAAGACAAAAATTCTTGTAGGTTGTGTTCCCATGTCTATAGATTCTATAATACACCCAGAGGCACCAATTCTAGTCACACTTATGCTGTGCCTTACCTATTAAAGTAAGAGATCAGGATAATTCTGGGTCCTGAAGCCATGGAATTGTGATACCAAGACCAGACTGTAAATTATCTATCCCTTTATTGGAGGTTAACAAGGGGGCAGCTATGTTACAGGTCCACCATGGCAAAACAGACACTTTGACCTTCCTGAATCCTAGAAGAGCTTCTGGTGGTAGGCCAGGTTGTAGACAGCATGCAGAGCCATCCTTCTGCAGTACACCAGCCACTGATTGGTGTGCACTGCAGCATTCCCCAGTTTCCTTTCCACATCCAGGTACTGACTGTTCTGAAGGGACTATCAACAAGATGGATCTCACAGAGAGCTCAGCTGTTCCTGAGTGTCCTGCACATCTCTGATTGGGACTGGAACTGTTCCTTGATGTGCAGTGGAAAGATGCACACATTGCTCATACCCTGTCAGCAACGTGCACTGTTTCTAAGCTGGGGCATGTCTGCTTCATTGCATGTGCATGTGCATGACTTTCAGTCAGCGTAAGAGCACTTGACTCCCTGTCTTCTCTGTTCAGATGCTTAGAGTTGTCTTCACAACACCCTCCTGTTCTTTCTGACTCCTGCCCCATAAATTTAATCTTTGCACTCACTTAAAATCACATTATTACCCTCCTATAAATACCCTGAAAATCACATTTGTGGATGAAGTCAAAATGTGAGAGTTGGAGGACCAGTGATACCTGTGACTGTAATACTTTTACCTTCCATGGGCCCCACCTCTGTGAAAGCTTGGAAGGTTTGACAATCAACACCAAGACCCTGAGCAGGCTGAGATGGGCAGGAGCGGTATGGCAGGCTCATTCCACTCAAAAAGAAAGTTGGATCTTGTCTGCCTGTTGCATTTCTTCTGTTGTTATTCTTCTTTAATTGAATAACAATAATAATGGGAAATGACATAATTGGTTGATTTGGTTTCTGGAAACATAACACATATGTCTTTTGACCCAAACAGACTCACAGAGCCAGCAGACAGTGGAAATGGCAATGAGATAGAATGCTGTATTAGACTGGAGTCAGGACAGAGCTGTTAAAAGTTAAAGAGCAAATAAAATTCCTCTGTGGCCTCAAAGTAATGTATCCTGATGTTATTCTGATACCAGTGGTAAATCCGTTGTGACCAGGTTCCTCAGTTACACAAGACTGTCAAATTAAATATTAGACTGAATAACTAATCTTGCCTCTGTTTGGTTGAATGGCGTAATCCTGTTCTCAGGTATAGCTGCTCTAATGTTGCTATGTTTTCTGAGTAACAGGATGTTGCCTTAGCCTTAATATGAGCTGATTTTGAAAACAAAAAGAAGATAAAGTAGGGTGAAGACTGCAATTCATAGAGCTGGGAAACCTGATGAAGAGAACTGTCTTTTCAAAGATCAAGTACAGTTATTTGCAGCAAAATTGCAGGAAATAAGTAGGTTTTACTCTCTCTTGTGTGGTGGTTCTGAGCAAACATCCTTACTTGACTAGGGTTTTAAACAAGTGAATTTGCTACCATTGCAGAGGCTGCTAAGCTGGTTAGTAAGCTGAGGGGCACTGTGGAAGCAACTGCTTAAAGCACCAACATTGTTCCCTTTGCCCTTACTCAGCCAACACCTTTATCTCTCACACTTTGCAAGGAAGGGGACAGACACAGGATGGAAAAGAAAAAAAATGTGTAGGTCATTAAAATTATAATAAGGTGAAGCAAAGAGCACTTGAAAGTTGGGAGTTGGCAGGCAGGCCAAACTCTTGAAGCAGCAGAAAGCATTATTGATAGGTGATATTAATAATAAATGTGATTAGGAGGTAAGAAACAGCAAGAAGGAGAGTGCAGACCTGTACTTAAGAGGGGTGGAACATGCTTGGGTTAATGAGACAGTGGCTGCTGCACTAAGGGCAGTGGGTTACTTGCTTCAGCTTCTCTTTTGGCCTTGCAAATGCAGGAAGAAGTGGGAAGATTATGGCATCTTCCTTTCTTGTGCTGCTGCTGAAGAAATCTCTCCATTTCTCTACTTCACTGAGGTCAAGTCATTAATTTAGTAACAGCTCTTTTAAAGAAGAAGCAATGCTAGAATCTCCAAGAGCAGAAGGTGGAAGAGCAAAGTCAAATTGTAGAGCTGGAGATGCAGTCACAGCACCAGCTCTGCAGGGAGGTGCTGCAGTTCATGCTCAGGAGAGGAGTGTAGGGTGGTTCTTGGTTAGGTCCAAACCCTGCACATCTAAACCAAAAGGCAGTGCTTGGATGTTTCCTTCAAGCAGGGCAACCAAAGCATTTTTTTTTTTTTTTTTTTTGTCCTGTCTTCCATGTTTGTGCTAGGTACAACCTAGTGCATCTCAAATTCCTGTTCATGCAAAGGTAGAAGAAGATTATTATCAGTACTGGACAACTAAGATTCACAGTGCTGTACTGACAAGAAATGGTTGCTGGTCAGATAGAACTTGATCCTGTTGCTGTCAACTTTTGCAGAGCTGAGGAACCAGTGTCCATAGTTATCTTCACACATCATCTCAGAGCGCTTCATCAAGTACCACACATCTTTTAGGAGTGTCTCTGGAATCCCTGAGTGTTCCAAAGATACAAAATGTCCCTGAAAATCTCATGTGATTTCCACTAAGGATTTCAGAACCTCCTCTCAAGATGGAAAGGTAATGAGTAGGTTGCTATTCCTATCTTGGTTTTGTATTTCTAATCAGGAATATGAAAAACAAAATTCCATATTGGCTGATGTCTTCTTCAGAACTGCCCAAAAAGCAGGATTAAAAATCAGAATATTGGTACCTTGGGAGAAAATGTTCTAACTCTTTAATGAGTCACCTCTATTTAACTAGTTCTTACACTTTTTTTCTGCTTGTTTCCAAGCAACGCTGACCCTTCTCCTCCCCTCCAGATCACAGCATATTCTGAGGAGGAAAGGACCCACAATGACCATCAAGTCTAGCTCTTGAGTGAACGGCCCATAAAAGGATTAAATCTGCAAACCTTGGGGTTATGAGCATTGTGCTCTGACCAAGTGAGCAAATCTCAGGGTCATTCACCTGGTGAGTACAGAAGATAGGAGTTCTAGAGTGTGTACTGGGTGCACCCATCAGTCTCAGACAATCTCTGACATTTAAGGATGAGTTCTCCTCAATATAAATGCAAGGCATATCAAGAAAGTAGGATTTGAAAGTATAATCAATCTTTCTAAGGACTGAAACAATTAGAAGTGATAGGAATATATAAAGAAATCAAAAGCTGCTTCCAGCAGCTGTTGTAAACAGATATTCTTCTCGAGACAAACATACTAAAATCACATATTTTTAATAGGTGTTTAATTTAAGATATATTCATTGAGATTTTTGCCTTTCCTATTTTCTTTATCCTTAGACTCAGGAGGGAAAAGTTTGATATAAGACCATAGTGCATGATAATTTTTTCTGATAACAGAGTATTTGCAACTGGATATCCTTCAGGGGAGTTTTCTAGGGTGTAATTTCCATGAAACTAGGGAGAAATGGAATTATTTCCTGTCTCAAACTAAACTGAATTTATCCATTACAAAAATCTCAGTTGTTTCTTAGTGTTGCCTCCAGGTGCTGCAGTACTCTTTCCTGCTTGTGAGGGCTCATTTTCACCCTTGAGAAATTCAGATAAGTTACCCCAGAGAAGAATTAGGTTATATAGGTTTTAAACAATGATTTAGAGCCTAGTACCTAGAATAAAGGGCAGTAAACCCCAGCAATATCATTTAGTCTGGGCACCAGTGAGTGCAGTGTTGTGCCTTTTAGATACTGTTAAGTGCACATTATGTAGTGTCCATCCCCCAAGAGCCTCCTCCACAGTCCAAGTGCCTGCACTGCCCAGCAGCAATTCTTGACACTCACTGTACCACTTGTCTCACTTAATATCATCCCATTACTCTTAGTTACGGCCCCTTGATTCACTTTTTTAAATCCTCACATTTTGGCTGCATAAACCTGCTGTACATTTAGAGGCAGATTCATGTTGTGTTAACCAACACAGAGAAAGCACAGCACACACTTCGCAGTGGACAGTGCAGGTTGTGAAAAGAAGTAAAGAATAAACCTTAACACACTGTGTTTGGCTACAGGTGGTGCAATGAACTGAGCCTTGGGTGCAGTTCCTCTGATCCCAAAAGTACACATGTGAAGAAAGTTGATAAGTAATATAAAAGCCCGCACTGCAGATACTTAAACCAAGGTGATAAAGGATAAGGAGGAAGTTCCAGTTTAACTGAAAGATTAAATATTAGGCAGAAATTCTTTACTGTGAGGGGGGTGAGACACTGGCACAGTTTCTGTGGAGAAGTTGTGGGTGTCCCATCCCTGAGAGTGTTCATGGCCAGGCTGGATGGGGCTGGAGCAACCTGTCCCTGCCCATGGCAGGGGTGTTGGAACAAGGGGATATTTAAGGTTCCTTTGAACCCAAATCTTTCTATGATTCTGTGATACATATTTCACTGTAGGCCACTGCCACAAACCATCCCAAATAATGACAGCTGTCTTAGGGGTTGAATTCTCTCCAGCATCAAGAAAAGCAGAGCACAGAGGAAAGGGCAACAGCCCCTCATCTCTCCCCATTGCCACCAGTGCATAGCCTGGATTGCCACCCTCATAATTTCATAATTGTGTCATCATTCTACATTCTGCATCTTTGTATATAATAATTCCAGCCTGAAATTGTCCCCCCAGTTACTTTTCTTCTGTATTCCAAGTATCCTTGGGGCCAGTGTATTTAAGGGACTATGAACACCTTGCCTGGTCTGCCTTTGGGACATCCTTCCTTATAAAGCCCCAACTGAAGGTTTGATGAGCACTCAGTAGTACTTCACATACAATAAGTGTACGTGTAGAGACATGAGTTTAGGCATTCTTTTATCTTCATTTGATATAATAATTAGTAAATAAATGAAGTTAAGCACCCGTGTTTTATATCTTACAATAGGGAGTTAAGTATTCAGACCTGTATTCTACTCTTTTTAGCAATATGGAGAAAATAAACTGTTTTTTTCTGACACTGTTTGAGTCATCTTTTTTTCCCCCCTAGCTGAGCTTTTTTTGTGACTGTTATCTATATCTTCAAGTGGAAATGTGTTATTGTGGACAACCAGAACCAAATGTTTCAGTATTACCTCAGTGTGCTTGCCATCCCCCTCTGACTGCAGCCTATGCATAGATTACATTTACTGCCATAATGCAATTTTAAAAGTAACTTTTTGCTTGCTGAAGGTCAAAAGGACAAAAGGTCATTCTATGGCAATTACTTTTCCTGTCATTTAAAAGGAAATATTCAGGTAATGTTACTTAAAAATCCA